>QNTS01000042.1:1062695-1083191 GCA_003317085.1 Hucho hucho
ATACTGTAGATGCAACTTTATATTTGTAGATGTAGATACTCTAGATGTAACTTTATATTTGTAGATGTAGATACTGTAGATGCAACTATATTTGGAGACATAGATACTGTAGGTGTAACTTTATATTTGTAGATGTAGATACTGTATATGTAACTTTATATTTGTAGATGTAGATACTGTATATGTAACTTCATATTTGTAGATGTAGATACTGTAGATGTAACTTCATATTTGTAGATGTAGATTCTGTAAATGTAACTTTATATTTGTAGATGTAGATACTGTAGATGTAACTTTATATTTGTAGATGTAGATACTGTAGATGTAACTTTATATTTGTAGATGTAGATACTGTAGATGTAACTTTATATTTGTAGATGTAGATACTGTAGATGTAACTTTATATTTGTAGGTGTAGATACTGTATATGTAACTTTATATTTGTAGATGTAGAAAATGTAGATGTAACTTTATATTTGTAGATGTAGATACCGTAGATGTAACTTTATATTTGTAGATGTGACTTCATATTTGTAGATGTACAGTATATACTGTAGATGTAACTGTACATTTGATGGCTACAGCCCATAATGATTTCATAACGATTGATGTGTTCATTTCTTTCTCTCCCTCTAATGTGTTGATGGAGGATAATGTGAACTCCCCTTCATTCTGTCCATCTAATGGGCAAGGCCCACCTGACAGGCAGGCTTTATCAACCCCATCACTCCACTTAATCAAAATTAGGAGTTCCTTTAATCAGCCCAATTAGGCACTAAGACTATGCCCTTCTAGCGGACGGTTTCTCAGCCCGGGAAACTTTCAAGCTTTCTCTTGAAGTATGTGGTTCATTGACAGGCTCACTGAAGCCCAGCGGTCTTGGCTTGATCCGCTTCAGTCTTTTCTTTGCTCCCATGCCACTGTTTTCTCCATTTATCTGCACTAGAAATTGAAGCTCTGACAGACCTCAATCACACAGCCTCTTTGAAACCTGTGAGTCCTTTCGAGAGCTAGATATTTTCTGATTGTGAATCTTGAACTGCATGACAAACTGTGTTTTCACATGACAGGCAAGGCAAACTAAGAGTAGTAATTTTCATGTAGTTGCAATGTGTTTACAAATGATATGCTGTTGGATAAGTTTTGCTGGCTATGCTATATGGAAGTTGTTGGAAGGCTGTCAACTACAGGCAAGACAAAATATAAGAAAATGGTGTCTCATAGGTAAAAAGGAAATATCCTGAGAGTAAACCTCACATTCTTCAAATGTTTACTTTCAAATAAATTACTGATAAAGGAACCATAGCAACAGGTCTTTCTTTCACTTCTTTTACTTTTTAATCGTTTTTGACATTTGAAATTTCTGAAACATGTTTAATCTCAATATAATTATCATAAATACAGAAGCATTATCCATCATTGTCAGTTGTAATAACCTCCTTATAAATCAATGTCATATGAAAAAGATCATCAAGGGGAAGTCCTGTGTTTGGAATGGAGAAATGACATCAAAACACACAGGCCCAACAGCCAGACCCAGTGATTGTACATGAGTCTTAATAAGGGCAGGTATCTCCACTCAGACAGCTCCAGGCACAGGACACAGAACTGACAGGTGCATCAACAACTCTATCCCCATGGATGACTGAGCTCTACACACAAGCTGTTCCTATATCCAATGCATCTGTTGAATGGCGTGGTCATAGTTCATATAGAGATGAGGGAGATCACTGTATTGCTACTGTAGGAAAGGATTTTTTTAAGAAGCTAAAAATAGATCTAGGAATTAATTTGGCATGTAGAGAGCACTGTATTGCATCATTGGTTAAACCATAAAATGCTGAGAGGTTTTGGCTCCAACACGGTTGTGACTAAGTACATCCACACAAGTGTAATAGTGTATTGACACAGAATCAACCTGCGCCAGACAGTCAGTAAAGTTATCCCCCAGTTTAAATGCAGAAGGCCCATAGTAAAACAACCCCATGGCCAGCTGTTTCTAAGGCTCTAATAATGGAGACTCTCTAAACTACTGATGAAAGATGTTCCCACAATGAATGAAAGATAATTAGCCAGGAAAGTAAAAAGGAAGAGAGGGGGGTTCATTTGAACCTAATTGAATTTGGGTCTAATCACACTAAAGGATTAGAATGGATGGCTATCATATGCTGGTAAGGAAATAATTTTCAATATTTCACTAGCAACTATTATTCAGAATAGTTGAAGTTGAGGACAGGATGAGACAAGATAGAACAGAGTGTATGGTCAAGACTGCGTTCAACTTCAAGATCTCAAACTTTCAAAGTGAAAATATGGCCTTAATTGTTAACATTTTAATAAGGTAGATATGAGTTCACAGACATAGCAGCAAGGTGCTATACTGCCCTATTCATCTCTCTTGCTGTTATTGTTTTCTATTTAATAAGCTCATTTTATTTGATGTTCCTTTCAAAATGTGAAATTGGGTTGCCCTAATCCCTTAGACTTTGTATGAAATCAATATGCAGTATTTTAAGTGCTGAATCTTGTCAGCTAGTGAGAATCCCAATGGGGTTTTCTGTTTCATCAGGTGCAGTCGTTTCCTTTCTCCGACTTGGAGTACCTGGGCACAGATACCATGAATACAGTCTTTCTCTAAAGTGCAGTGTTCTTCTGCCAGGTTGTAGGTCCTCTGCCAAAATGGCTGCCATGACTAGCCATATACAGAATTTCCTGCTGTTAAAGACAGCAAGTCTCTGGACAAGCTAAGAAATGTAAAATAACTAAGTTCACAATTTTTTCATAAGATATGATGGCCACATCAGAAGTCAACAAATGCCGTTTTGCCTTCGTCCGTCATTAGGTTGGCACTATAGAAAGCTGTGGCAGTGCCAGTGTGGGGGGATGGTGTGTGTTCCCCAGCAAATCAAATGTGTGTGTCCACTGTGGATCTGGTGTCCTCCCCACCTACACTGTGCTGGTGAGAGTCTATGAATTGGGTCACAGCTGCACAGAGTGGCACCATGGCACATTTTTCATTGCTCTAAATGGGGACTATCTGAGGGCTGGGTGAAAACAAGCACGCTTGTTAAACTCTCTCTTCCCCCCCTTACAAGTGAGATGAGAAGAGCAAGAAGGTTGTGCAATAAATCATTAATCCACCGCAGGGGAGGCGTCTCACTCTCTTTTCATGTAAGGTACACAATGAAGCTGATGGCACTGGAGCTGCTCTCCCAGGCACCTCGACATGGCACACTGGAAGAAGAGGGAGGGACAAAAAAGAATGTAGACAAAAAAGTATATATAAATAAATCACAAAATATCTGTGTTTCTTCACTAGGCTCCTCCGCTGTTCTGGGAATTGGCCAACAATAAGGGCTGCATCGTGGGTAAGTTCCCCAGGACATCCCCAGGGATCATCAACAGAGACAGGAATCTCGTGGATCCTATTGAAGAAAGTCACTCAGACCCCTGCCTCTGTCACTGAGAAGCCCCAGACGGATGGCTCTCACTGATGATTCGCATTTAGAGTAAAGACACTGTGGGTTTCTTCTACTTACTACAACTACAATATTTACTGAGAAGATAAAGAAACAGGTCTATACGGCTGCATTTAGACAGGCAGCCCAATTCTGATCTTGTTTCTACCAATTGGTCTTTTCATAAATCACATCAAATATTTTATCAGATCTTTTTCAGACCTGACTGGATTGGTCAAAAGACCAAATAGTGAAAAAAAGAGCAAAATTGGGCTGCCTGTCTAAACGCAGCCTACATGACTCCATCAATCAGACCATGTAACATCAAAGGGCTTGTACATTCTTAGAAAAAAATATGCTATCTAGAACCTAAAATGGTTCTGCGGCTGTCCCCGTAGGAGAACCCTTTGAAGAACCATTTTGGGTTCCATGTAGGACCCTTTCCACAGAGGGCCAAAGAACCCTTTCCACAGAGAGCCAAAGAACCCTTTTGGAACCCTTTTTTCTAAGAGTGTACCTTTTAGGTTACATTAAGAACAGAATGGCGTGGGGCAGCCGTGAAGGCAAAGATGTAACAAGGCAGTTAAATGAATAATGAGTTACCTGTGCACAGTACACACATGTATATTTGTGTGCTTGTGTTAGTGAATGTTTGGTACCCATAAAAGATTAAGCCTATATTGCATGATTTATAATACAATACTGAGGTATCACCAGTCACTGTGAAATTGGAATATAGATTAAGAGAAAGTTCAGGTAGAGGTGGTAATTATTTTGTCACTGGAAAGAGTTGAACTTTTTTAACAAGAAAAATGCATTTACACAGAGACCATGGATTATCATCAAGACAAAATCTCATGTACTTCTAATATCTAAATGAATTAATCAAACCATGACTTAATTATTTGAGGGCTTTATACAATAGCTTCAAGAAGAGTATTAATTTGGTCTCTTTGCATTCAGCTCAAGATTATCTTTGAAGCCAAGTTAGTTGTTGGAGATAAAACAAAATAAAATAAAATAAAATGGTATTTATCACATGTGCCGAATACAACAGGTGTAGACCTTACAGTGAAATGCTTACTCACAAGCCTTTAACCAACAATGCAGTTTTAAGAAAACCCAGAAAAAGCAACAGATAAGAATAACAAATAACGGGGCTATATACAGGGGGTAACGGTACAGAGTCAATGTGTCAATGTGCGTGGGGGCACCAGTGTAGAAGCTGTTTAGAAGCCTCTTGGACCTAGACTTGGCACTCCGGTACCGCTTGCCGTGTGGTAGTAGAGAGAACAGTCTATGACTAGGGTGGCTGGATAATTTTTAGGGCCTTCCTCTGAAACCGCCTGGTATAGAGGTTCTGGATGGCAAGAAGCTTAGCCACGGTATATGTACTGGGCCACACGCACTACCCTCTGTAGTGCCTTGCGGTTGGAGGCCGGCAGTTGTCATACCAGGCAGTGATGCAGCCCTTCAGGATGCTCTCAATGGTGCAGCTGTAAAACCTTTTGAGGATCTGAGGACCCATGCCAAATCTTTTCAGTCTCCTGAGGGGGAATAGGTTTTGTTGTGTCCTTTTCACGACTGTCTTGGTGTGCTTGGACCATGTTAGTTTGTTGGTGATGTTGACGCCAAGGAACTTGAAGCTCTCAACCTGCTCCACGACAGCCCCGTCGATGAGAATGGGGGCGTGGTCGGTCCTCCTTTTCCTGTAGTCCACAATCATCTCCTTTGTCTTGATCACGTTGAGGGAGAGGTTGTTGTCCTGGCACCACACGGTCAGGTCTCTGACCTCCTCCCTATAAGCTGTCTCATCGTTGTCGGTGATCAGGCCTACCACTGTTGTGTCATCAGCAAACTTAATGATGGTGTTGGAGTCGTGCCTGGCCATGCAGTCATGAGTGAACAGGGAGTACAGGAAGAGGCTGAGCACGCACCCCTGAGGATCAGCGTGGCGTATGTGTTGTTACCTACCCTTACCACCTGGGGGCGGCCCGTCTGAAAGTCCAGTATCCAGTTGCAGAGGGAGGTGTTTAGTCCCAAGGTCCTTAGCTTAGTGATGAGATTTCAGGGCACTATGTTGTTGAACGCTGAGCTGTAGTCAATGAATAGCATTCTCACATAGGTGTTCCTTTTGTCCAGGTGGGAAAGGGCAGTGTGGAGTGCAATAGAGATTGCATCATCTGTGGATGTGTTGGTGCGGTATGCAAATTGGAGTGGGTCTAGGGTTTCTGGGATAATGGTGTTGATGTGAGCCATGGCCAGCCTTTCAAAGCATTTCATGGCTACAGACATGAGTGCTACGGGGTCAGTAGTCAGTACATACACGTATATTTGTGTGCTTGTGTTAGTGAATGTTTGGTACCCATAAAAGATTAAGCCTATATAGCATGATTTATAATACAATATTGAGTTATCACCAGTCACTGTGAAATTAGAATATAGATTAAGAGAAAGTTCAGGTAGAGGTGGTAATTTTCTAGTCACTTGAAAGAGTTGAACTTTTTTAACAAGAAATCAGCATTTACACAGAGACCACGGATTATCATCAAGACAAAATCTCATGTACTTGTAATATCTAAATGACTTAGTCAAACCATGACTTAACGCTTTGAGGGCTTTATACAATAGCTTCAAGAAGAGTATTCATTTGGTCTCTTTGCATTCAGCTCAAGATTATCTTTGAAGCAAAGTTAGTTGTTGGAGATTAAACAGGAAGACTTGAATTCCCTGGTCCTTTCACTACAGTTCTGTTGATACATCAGAGCCCTGGTCCTTTCACTACAGTTCTGTTGGTACATCAGAGCCCTGGTCCCTTCACTACAGTTCTGTTGGTACATCAGAGCCCTGGTCCCTTCACTACAGTACTGTTGGTACATCAGAGCCCTGGTCCCTTCACTACAGTACTGTTGGTACATCAGAGCCCTGGTCCCTTCACTACAGTACTGTTGGTACATCAGAGCCCTGGTCCCTTCACTACAGTTCTGTTGGTACATCAGAGCCCTAGTCCCGTCACTACAGTACTGTTGGTACATCAGAGCCCTGCACCCTTCACCACAGTTCTGTTGGTACATCAGAGCCCTGGTCCCTTCATTACAGTACTGTTGGTACATCAGAGCCCTTGTCCCTTCACTACAGTTCTGTTGGTACATTGGAGCTCTCCCTTGTCCTCCTTCCTGACAGCATGCACCAGACAAAACTCAGCACGACTGTGACACTGTTTCTCTTCATCTGTGCTGTGGCTTTCATATTGTGTTACTGTTACAGGAGAGAGGAGAAATATAGCAAACACACACACACACAGACACACGCGCAGGCACGCACACACACAAACACTCACGCACAAAGACACACGCACACACAAACACACATACACACACACACACTGGTGTTGCGCATAGAACAAATGTTCCCGGAAAGAGCCTAACAGCTTGCATGTGTTTTTTTAATATATTTATATATATATATATATATATATATATATATATATATATATATATATATATATATTTATATATATATATATATATATATTTATATATATTTGCACACAAAAAATATATAAAAATATATATATATACAGTTGAAGTCGGAAGTTTACATACACCTTAGCCAAATACATTTAAACTCAGTTTTTCACAATTCCTGACATTTAATCCTAGTAAAAATTCCTGTCTTAGGTCAGTTAGGATCACCACTTTATTTTAAGAATGTGAAATATCTGAATAATAGTAGAGAGAATGATTTATTTCAGCTTTTATTTATTTTCATCACATTCCCAGTGGGTCAGAAGTTTACATACACTCAATTAGTATTTGGTAGCATTGCCTTTAAATTGTTTAACTTGGGTCAAACGTTCTGGGTAGCCTTCCACAATAAGTTGGGTGAATTTTGGCCCATTCCTCCTGACAGAGCTGGTGTAACTGAGTCAGGTTTGTAGGCCTCCTTGCTCGCACACGCTTCTTCAGATCTGCCCACATATTTTCTATAGGATTGAGGTCAGGGCTTTGTGATGGCCACTCCAGTACCTTGACTTTGTTGTCCTTAAGCCATTTTGCCACAACTTTGGAAGAATGCTTGGTGTCATTGTCGATTTGGAAGACCCATTTATGACCAAGCTTTAACTTCCTGACTGATGTCTTGAGATGTTACTTCAATATATCCACATCATTTTCCTGCCTCATGATGCCATCTATTTTGTGAAGTGCACCAGTCCCTCCTGCAGCAGAGCACCCCCACAACATGATGCTGCCACCCCTGTGCTTCACAGTTGGGATGGTGTTCTTCGGCTTGCAAGCATCCCCCTTTCTCCTCCAAACATAACGATGGTCATTATGGCCAAACAGTTCTGTTTGTTTCATCAGACCAGAGGACATTTCTCCAAAAAGTACGATCTTTGTCCCCATGTGCAGTTGCAAACCGTAGTCTGGCTTTTTTATGGCGGTTTTGGAGCAGTGGCTTCTTCCTTGCTGAGCGGCCTTTCAGGTTATGTCGATATAGGACTTGTTTAACTGTGGATTTAGATACTTTTCTACCTGTTTCCTCCAGCATCTTCACAAGGTCCTTTGCTGTTGTTCTGGGATTGATTTGCACTTTTCACACCAAAGTACGTTCAGTTCTAGGAGACAGAACGTGTCTCCTTCCTGAGCGGTATGACAGCTGTGTGGTCCCATGGTGTTTATACTGGCGTACTTTTGTTTGTACAGATGAACGTGTTATACCTTCAGGCGTTTGGAAATTGCTCCCAAGGATGAACCAGACATGTGGAGGTCTACACATATTTTCTTTAGGTCTTGGCTGATTTCTTTTGATTTTCCAATCATGTCAAGCAAAGAGGCACTGAGTTTGAAGGTAGGCCTTGAAATACATCCACAGGTACACCTCCAATTGACTACAATTATGTCAATTAGCCTATCAGAAGCTTCTAAATCCATGACATCATTTTCTGGACTTTTTCCAAGCTGTTTAAAGGCACAGTCAACTTATTGTATGTAAACTTCTGACCCACTGGAATTGTGATACAGTGAATTATAAGTGAAATAATCTGTCTGTAAACAATTGTTGGAAAAATTACTTGTGTCATGCACAAAGTAGATGTCCTAACCGACTTGACAAAACTATAGTTTGTTAACAAGACATTTGTGAAGTGGTTGAAAAACGAGTTTTAATGACTCCAACCTAAGTGTATGTAAACTTCCGACTTCAACTGTATATTTTAAACAGCATGCACATGTTTCTAAAAGGCAGAAATTGCAATGTTTCATGGTTACAGTTGAGTAGTGACAGCTCGATGGCAGAGAACATGTTATGTTCAGAGGAATAGAGAAGGAGAGAGGGGGGGAGAATGGAGAGTAGTGCACATGAATGACCCATATGGATGACAGTCATGATGATCCACTGGAGGTCAACAGCATACTACTGTATTATCAGGGAATGTTTTTTCAGTTCTAAATGATTACCGCCAATTCATAGCTGTTTTGTGAAAGAGATCTGCAAATGTCCCTTGAGCTGTGAAGGAATACACATTTTGTCCATGTTCTGGCGTTTGTGTCACAACTTCCGCCGAAGTCGGTCCCTCTCCTTGTTCGGGCGGCGTTCGGCGGTCGACGTCACCGGTCTTATAGCCATCGCCGATCCACTTTTCATTTTCCATTTGTTTTGTCTTTGTTTTCCACACACCTGTTTTTCATTCCCCAATTAATTGTTCATGTATTTAACCCTCTGTTTCCCCCATGTTTGTGTGCATGATTGTTCTTTGGCCATGTCGGTACCTTTCCGGCTGGTTTATTTCGCCGGGTGCTGTTTTCACTCGTGTGTTATGGATACCGTTATTTAGGACACGTTGTAAATTGTTTACTTTGTGCTGTCGTAGTAAAATACGTTGTTCACTCATCTCTGCTCTCCTGCACCTGACTTTATGCACCAGCTACACACACCGACCTGACAGAATCACGCACCGAAAATTATGGAGTCAGCAGGAGCAGATACCCCTGTAGTAGGGGTCGAGGAGCGCGTCCAGCAGCACACGGCTATGCTGCAACATCTCGGCACCGCCATGGACCTTGTTCTTCAGAACTTGGATCGCTGGGAGAGAAAAGGAGTTCCTCCAGCGCCTCTGCCAGCACAACCAAGGTCACCACTACTCACCCCTCCTTCACCCGGTCCCAGTGGGATTCGTCTCGCCCTTCCTAGGGAGTATGATGGGACGGCTGCAGGATGTCAGGGGTTCATACTACAGCTGGAGCTCTACCTGACAACCGTCCACCTGGCTCCTTCGGACCATGAGAGGGTGTCCGCCCTCGTCTCCTGCCTCTCAGGGAAAGCCCTGGAGTGGGCCAACGCCGTGTGGGGAGAAGGAGAAGCGGTGCTGGACCACTTCGAGGAGTTCACCCGCCGCTTCCGGGCAGTCTTCGACCAGGGTAGAGCGGCGGGTGAACGTCTCGTCCACCTGAGGCAGGGGACGAGGAGCGCACAGGAGTTCGCTTTGGACTTTTGGACCCTGGCCGCTGGCGCGGGATGGAATGACAGGGCCCTGATCGATCACTACCGTTGCAGTTTGCGCGAGGATGTCTGTCGGGAGTTGGCCTGCAGGGACACCACTGTCACCTTCGACCAGCTGGTGGACCTGTCCATTCGGTTGGATAGCCTGCTGGCTACCCGCGGACGTCCAGATCGGGGTCTGTCGGTTCCATCCGCCACCGCTCCGACGCCCATGGAGCTGGGAGGTGCTGCACTTAGGAAGACCGGAGGAGATGCCGTTCCATGCACCATCTGTGGCCGCAGAGGGCACACTGCCAGTCGGTGCTGGGGAGGTTCCTCTTTTGGAGTCGAGGCAGCAGGCAGGGCACTCTCGTGTCACCCCAGGTGAGTCGGCACCATGCTCACCCAGAGCCTTCTGTTGCACACATGTTTTTGTACATACATTTTCCTGAATTTTCCCTGCATTCCCAGCATAAGGCGCTTGTAGATTCAGGTGCAGCTGGGAATTTCATTGACAGATCATTTGCCCATAGTTTAGGGATCCCCAGTGTTCCAGTGGATATTCCCTTCCCAGTTCACGCCCTAGATAGTCGACCATTAGGGTCAGGGTTAATTAGGGAGGCCACCGCTCCACTGGGCATGGTGACGCGGGAGGGTCACAAGGAGAGAATCAGTCTCTTCCTTATTGATTCTCCTGCATTTACCGTGGTGCTGGGCCTACCCTGGTTGGCTTGTCATGACCCCACTATTTCGTGGCAACAAAGGGCTCTCACGGAGTGGCCACGAAAGTTCTCGGGGAGGTGTTTAGGGGTTTCTGTTGGTGCTATGATGGTGGAAAGTCCAGACCAGGCATGTGTCCCTGGTGCGCAGGGTGCTTGGTCGACTGTTGGAGCATGACCTGTACGTCAAGGCTGAGAAATGTCTGTTCTTTCAACAGTCCGTCTCCTTCCTAGGGTACCGCATTTCCACTTCAGGGGTGGAGATGGAGAGTGACCGCATTTTAGCCGTGCGTAATTGGCCGACTCCCACCACGGTAAAGGAAGTGCAGCGGTTTCTAGGGTTTGCCAACTACTACCGGAGGTTTATCCGGGGTTTTGGTCAGGTAGCGGCTCCCATTACCTCACTGCTGAAGGGGGGACCGGTGCGTTTGCAGTGGTCGGCTGAGGCGGACAGGGCTTTTGGTCACCTGAGGGCTCTGTTTACCTCTTCTCGAAGAAGCTCAGCCCGGCGGAGCGAAAATATGACGTGGGGGACCGGGAGTTGTTGGCTGTCGTCAAGGCCTTGAAGGCGTGGAGACATTGGCTTGAGGGGGCTAAACACCCTTTTCTCATCTGGACTGACCACCGCAATCTGGAGTACATCTGGGCAGCGAGGAGACTGAACCCTCGCCAAGCAAGGTGGGCCATGTTTTTTACCCGTTTTGTTTTCACGCTGTCCTACAGACCAGGTTCCCAGAAGGCGAAGGCAGATGCACTGTCCCGGATGTATGACACAGAGGAGCGGCCCATGGATCACACCTCCATACTCCCAGCCTCCTGCCTGGTGGCATCGGTAGTGTGGGAGCTGGACGCGGACATCGAGCGGGCGCTACGTGCAGAGCCCACTTCCATCCAGTGTCCAGCTGGGCGTCTGTACGTTCCGTCTGCTGTCCGCAACCGTTTGATCTATTGGACCCACACGTCACCCTCCTCTGGTCATCCGGGCATCGGTCGGACGGTGCGCTGTCTTAGTGGGAAGTACTGGTGGCCCACTTTAGCTAAGGATGTGAGGGTTTATGTTTCCTCTTGCTCGGTGTGCACCCAGTGCAAGGCTCCTAGGCACCTGCCCAGAGGGAAGTTACAACCCTTACCCGTCCCACAACGGCCGTGGTCGCACCTGTCGGTGGATTTCATAACCGATCTTCCTCCCTCACAGAGTAACACCACGATCCTGGTTGTTGTGGATCGGTTTTCTAAGTCCTGCCGTCTCCTCCCTTTGCCCGGCCTCCCTATGGCCCTACAGACTGCGGAGGCCCTATTTACACACGTCTTCCGGCACTACGGGGTGCCTGAGGACATAGTGTCTGATCGAGGTCCCCAGTTCACGTCGAGGTTCTGGAGGGCGTTCATGGAACGTCTGGGGGTCTCGGTCAGCCTTACCTCGGGTTTACACTGCGAGAGTAACGGGCAGGTGGAGATAGTGAACCAGGATGTTGGTAGGTTTCTGAGGTCGTATTTCCAGGACCGGCCAGGGGAGTGGGCAGCGTTCGTGCCCTGGGCAGAGATGGCCCAGAACTCGCTCCGCCACTCCTCCACTAACCTCTCCCCCTTCCAGTGTGTACTGGGGTACCTGCTGGTTCTTGCGCATTGGCATCAGAGCCAGATCAAGGCTCTTGCGGTAGATAACTGGTTTAGGCGCGCAGAGGAGACATGGGACGCCGCTCATGTTCACCTTCAGCAGGCCGTGATGCGCCAGAAATCCAGTGCAGACTGTCACCGCAGTGAGGCCCCGGTGTTCGCACCGGGGGACCGGGTCTGGCTCTCGACCCGAAACCTGCCCCTCCGCCTGTTACAGGTTACAGCTTCCCCCCGATTACCGTATTAACACCTCGTTCCATGTGTCTCTCCTCAGGCCGGTGGTGGCTGGTCCACTCCAGGAGTCTGAGGTGCGGGAGGTTCCTCTGCCCCTTCTGGACATTGAGGGGGCCCCGGCGTATGTCGGGCGAGGGGCCTTCAGTACCTCATGGAGTGGGAGGGGTACGGTCCGGAGGAGAGATGCTGGGTGCCGGTGGAGGACGTGTTGGATCCTTCAATGCTGCGGGAGTTCCACCGTCGCCGTCCGGGTCGCCCTGCGCCTCGCCCTCCGGGTTGTCCCCGAGGCTGGTGTCGCGCGTCAAGGGGGGGGGGGGTACTGTCAAGTCGGTCCCTCTCCTTGTTCGGGCAGCGTTCGGCGGTCGACGTCACCGGTCTTATAGCCATCGCCGATCCACTTTTCATTTTCCATTTGTTTTGTCTTTGTTTTCCACACACCTGTTTTTCATTCCCCAATTAATTGTTAATGTATTTAACCCTCTGTTTCCCCCATGTTTGTGTGCGTGATTGTTCTTTGTTCATGTCGGTACCTTTCCGGCTGGTTTATTTCGCCGGGTGCTGTTTTCACTCGTGTGTTATGGATACCGTTATTTAGGGCACGTTGTAAATTGTTAACTTTGTAGTAAAATAGTAGTAAAATTGTAGTAAAATACGTTGTTCACTCATCTCTGCTCTCCTGCGCCTGACTTTATGCACCAGCTACACACACCGACTTGACAGTTTGGGAAAGTTTTACTCGTAAAAATAAAGGACAACATTTTAAGTAGCATCCCATTAACTTCTTAAGGAGCAGCAAGGTGCGCTGAGGCGCTAGTGCCCCACTCCCGACACTACCAGGTGAAATGCAAGGCGCCAAATTCAAAATCCAAAAGTTGAATTATTAAACATGCATCAATATACAAGTGTTTCATAGTCATCAAAAGCTCTGTTTCTTGGCAATATCACAGCGTTGTCAGATTTCAAAAAGGCTTTACGGCGAAAGCACCACATTTGATTGTTTGAGGATAGCACCTTCAATATTTTTCCATTACCATGAATTCATAAGCCATCACGGTTCACACATAACACATTTCACAGCGAAAACAAATCAATTACCTTTTGAAGAACTTCTGCTGAGGGCTTCCCAAGTGTCCAACGAAGACAATCCATGGTTCTTTTGTTAGAAAAAGTAATGTATTATATCCATAAATCGCCGTTTGGTTGGCGCGTTAGAATGAGAAAATAGAGTCCATTGAAACGTGAAGAGAACTCGTTCAACTTATACCTATAAACTTGTGCAAGAACAATCAAACATAATTGCTAATGTATCTTTAGGAACACTTTAATGTATATGTTGTATAATATTTCAACCCGAATATAAACTGGGCGATAAGAAAGGAAAAAACCACAGAGCGCGCCACCCAGGAGCGTGCATTTTCTTGTAAGGACATCTGTGGGGACACTTCCTTATTCGTCTTCTTCTCTGCTCTAAAAGCAGCTAAGAAGAATCAGAACACTTTCTCGAGACTGTTGACATCCAGAGGAAGCGATAGGTACTGCATTCATATGCCCTTATATGGGCATTTTCATAAGGGAGGGGTTCCAAATGAGCAATGTGTCAAAACCACTTTTTCCAGGACAGAAATTCCTCGGGTTTTCGCCTGCCATATCCGTTCTGTTATACTCACAGACAAGATGTTAAGACTTTTAGAAAACTCAGGGTGTTTCCTATCCAATGGTACTAAATATGTGCATATCCTATTTTCTGGGCCTGAATGGGAGGCATTTTACTTTGGGCACGCCAGGCTCTCCAAAACGGTCACCTCGTGCGCTACTCCCTAAGAAGTTAAGTGAAACGCTAGATCGTCCACAGAGAAAACCAGCCATGTCTCAGCTGTCTCTTGCAATCACAATCTAATTGCTGTGCAACACCACAGCTAATAGCCTTCAGCTTGCGGCCAGCCTAGCCATTAGCTGATTGCCGCACGCCCACTTTCTCTTTAATATAAATCCCTGGGAGAGAAAAAATTATGGGTGAAACAATATTTATTTTCTGGGCTATTCAGAAGCACACAGACTCAGTAGGGTCCCAACTATAGAACTCTTTAATGAGTCTTAACCAACCGCTAAAGACACTTATAATTCCATCCTGCTGACTACCCCAATTACATGTTTTTGCAGAGGAGGCACTTGGAGAGGTAAATATACTGCATTTTAATTTACTGTTTGGGAACAGGCATAATCCATCTACCTTTGTATCTGCGGCAAATATAATTGATCCCCCATACTTATCTTGTCTGTATGACTTAACATATGATCCTCTTTCCTTGGTCGGCTCTATTGTTTTAAATTCATCAGTGGCCTTGTCACATCTCTCATGCTCTGCATGGCCAAGGCTGTGCTGTTCTTCAAGTACCCCCATTTAGCAAAACCTACGCCAATTAATATCAGGCTGACTGCAGTCATACTCAAAATACAAGTCTGTGATTTATCATCTGTAAACAGACACAGTCACAAATCTGGCAATATGAAAACATCCATTGTACAATGAGGTTCCTGTTTTTGCATTTGTTTTAAGGGATACACAGTTCTCTGAATTCCAAGTTAACATTTGTGCATATTAAAGTCTCAACATTTGGGTCATTGTCATGATGGACTGTCTGTTTCCCTTGTTCTGATTTAGCATTAGAAACCATGACAAAAATTCTGCCAGGGCCCCATCATGCATGCCATTATTACAACTACGACAACTCCCTTCCTTCTGTTCCCAGTTCTTCCCTACCGTGGATACTGTAGGTACTCCAGCTGTCACGCCCTGATCTGTTTCACCTGTCTTTGTGCTCGTCTCCGCCCCCCTCCAGGTGTCGCCCATCTTACCCATTATCCCCTGTGTATTTATACCTGTGTTCTCTGTTTGTCTGTTGACAGTTTGTTTTGTTTTGTAGAACCTACCAGCATTTTGTTTCCCTGCTCCGCCTGTTCCTTGCTCCTGTTTTCTAGTTTCCTGGTTCTGACTGTTCTGCCTGCCCTGAGCCTGCCTGTCGTCCTGTACCTTTGCCCCACTACTCTGGATTACCGACCTCTGCCTGACCTGACCCTGAGCCCGCCTGCTGTTCCGGTGCCTTACACCCTCTCTGGATTATTGACCCCTGCCTGCCTTGACCTGTCGTTTGCATACCCCTGTTTAATAAAGAATAAGCTTTTGTTTCTTCAACACTGTCTGCACCTGGGTCATACCTCAAAACGTGATACCAGCACCTTGCTCTCCAGTGCCCCCAGAATTGACTGTGAATAGTGAAACAGACCCTGTGCAGTAGGAGCCCACAGACAGACAGCTAGCTCCTATTAGATCCAGGGGAGATGCCTGCTGTCACTTCGGCTCTCTGGCTACAGCCGATTTACAGGCCTAATCTCCTCTCATGCTGCTCTGTCACCTGCCCCAATATGTCCTCATTTAAGAAATCGCCCAAGCTGATAAATGGCCGTACTCTCTCTCACCATAACTAACTGGCCACCAGCAGCCTGTAGGCTCAACAGACTGGGGCTCATTCTACTGTGACAAAATTACATCTCATTGGCCATTGGGACGCTACCAGGAGCCTTCAGATGGGAGAGAAAATCATAGCTCCACAAGAATATAATGCCTCTCTATTGCTTTCTAACTGTGTTATCTGGCTGTCTCACTCTCTCACAATATTATCTGCTTCCTTCAACACACTCCCAGCTAGACGAGAACTAACTGGAGAGATCTCCAAAGTCTGGGCCCTTGAATCGATACTAAATCAATGCAGTCCGCTTCTTTGTGTCTTTGTGTGAAAGGAAGCTGTCTACATCAGAGAGGCCTGAGTCTTATCTCCCCAGAACAATCAGGCCCATCACTCTGGAGCCAGGCTCTGGGTAGGTTTGGTGCTGCAGTGTGTTTACACTGTAAATGGTATCTTATTAGTCACTCTCGGGCCAGTTTCCCTAAAGGGAGACTCTGGGTAGGTTTGGTGCTGCAATGTGTCTACACCGTAAATGGTATCCTACTGGTGCATCAGATCCTCTTCTTCTATACACTTGTTTACAGGTTAAGTATTTTGACCCTGACAATGTAGCCTCCATTATTTCGATATGACAAGCAGCAATGCAAGGTAGCTTAGAATGTGTAATCAATCCAACCACAAAGTCATCAACATAACAATACCATATAGTGCTTCAGTCTGCCAAAACCAACTTCATATTTTCGCATAGTAACTGTTCAGGGAAGTGAATCTTAATATCAACAAAGGGAAGATTCTCTTGAATAAAGAAACAGGGGGAGAGAATGGAGAGGGAGAGTGCAGGGGGAGACATATGGAGGGAGAGGGAGAAATGGGCCAGGGTATTCCTGGGGAGGCGGAAGCAACCTTTCAGTAGCGGCTAAATTTGGTGAAGTGTTCATTTTGGACTCACCCCTTGTCTGCTGGACGGGGTTGATTAATGTAGCTGTTCGTCACTGTTAGGCTGGCAGAACCAGGACAGGCATATCCAGTTCATCCTCCATCCTCTTTTAAATCTCTCCTCCACGGCTGCCAAGTTACAGGTGCTCCTGTTCTGGCCCATTCTGTCTGTTTTAACATCCTGCACCATGAAAAACAACAGGGAAGATCATATTTTACAGCTATTTCGTCTTTACTTGTATAATCCTATTTAAGTACTACAATTCCATTCATCCTCACTAGGTATGAGAGTTTAATAGTCACAGGACGTACTAAAAAATGCCCCCAGGCAGCAGTTAGACCTCGTAGAACAATGTTAGCGACAATGCAGAAGGGTAAACAAACAAACAGAGGTCTGTACAAACACCTGTTCATAAAGGTTAATGTGGGTGGGGAGGCTGGTAAAACATGATTATCATTCAGCCCTGTTCACTTAGCTGGGGGATACTAGGTCAGGCCAGATGTTCAGTGTCAGTGGACAAGGACAGCAGCTTATCAATAGGTGTGTGTCTCTTCATGATTACAAGAGTGAATACTCACACACTCAGACACACACACACCACACACACACACGCATGCACACACACTCCCTGCCTCCTGTCTTCCTCTTCTTGCTCGACAGTCTCGTCCTGATCTGTGATTTGACGGCGTCTGATCCCACAAGGCAACCTCCTTATCTCTGCAACAAGAAGCACTGCTGTGATGGTGTGGAGGACAAGTGCATTAGGCCCACTGTCTTTATCAACTGCATACATTCTCAGCTTTACCCCAGGAGAACTTTGAAGGGCAACTTCCCATAGACTGAACACATAAATGGTGGAACGGAGCTAAGGGAGCATTCGATACATTTACAAATGTGAGATACTGTATATACTGTATATATATATATATATATATATATATATATATAAGGAATGTAACACTGTATGCACATACTCTACATCAACCAACTGTAGACAAGGATGAAATAGTGGCTAAAAAGAATTGCAATACATTTACACTGAAGGACACATGTATACATAATACATGGATTTAATAAAGGTATCACTAGTCACTTTAAATAATGCCACTTTAACAATGTTTACATATCCTACATTACTCATCTCATATGTGTATACACTGTATTTCATACCATCTATTGCATCTTGCCTATGCAGCACGGCCATCGCTCATCCATATATTTATATGTACATATTCTTATTCCATCCCTTTACATTTGTGTGTATAAGGTAGTTGTTGTGAATTTGTTAGATTACTTGTTAGATATTACTGTCACAACTAGAAGCACAAGCATTTCACTACACTCACATTGACATCTGCTAACCATGTGTATGTGACAAATAAAATTTGATTTGATTTGATTTATACAACCACTCGATCTAACAAGCATGACAGCAATGCTGTCTTGCTTGTTCAGTTAATGCTTCATAGTTACAGTATAATGATTCATGCTTCCTGTACAGGTTAGCCTGTAAAGAATAGCCATTGTATTAGCCCTGCTTACTCAGCCCATGCTTTTCATGCCCCTAATTAAACTGCATATCTCTATAAGTTCCACTGCATTGTCGTACATTGTCTTCCATTACTTTTACATTCTTGGTTTTTCTTCCTTTCTGATTCAATACTAGTTTGATTGACAGTTTCTTGAAGGCAGCAGAAACTAGGGATTTACCTCTATTCCAGTTTTACATTCATGTGTAGAGCTAGACTGTTATCTCGCCAGTTGCGATGCTGAGCAAAGTCTATCCAGCTTGGAGCAGACACAAAGAAACAGAGATAAATGTTTAAGTATACAGAAATAAAGGGGAATCCTCCAGCGCCAAACACTATATTAACAATGGGATTTTCCTTTGAGTCTACTTCATGACACCACACATCCAAAAGACACAGGAAGACTGAGATCCTTTCATGAGGAGCAACATTTCCTAACGAATTACTCATTTAGCTTTGACCCTTTCTCTCTCGCTCTCTCTCTCTCTCTCTCTCTCTTGCTACAAAATAAATCCCAAGTTTCTGATGCCTTCAAGAAACTGTCAATCAAACTAGTATTGAATCAGAAAGGAAGAAAAACCAAAAATGTAAAAGAAATGGAAGACAATGGAAGACAATGCAGTAGAACTTATAGAGATATGCAGTTTAATTAGGGGCATGAAAAGCATGGGCTGAGTAAGCAGGGCTAATACAATGGCTATTCTTTACAGGCTAACCTGTACAGGAAGCATGAATCATTATACTGTAACTATGAAGCATTAACTGAACAAGCAAGACAGCATTTATGTCGTACTTGTTAGATCGAGTGGTATGAGTCAACAAGAATTCAACCCCTTTGTTATGGCAAGCCTAAATAAGTTCAGGAGTAAAAATATAATTAACAAGTCACATAATAAGTTGCACGGACTTGTGCAATAATAGTGTATAACATTATTTTTGAATGACTACCTCATCTCTGTAGCCCACACATACAATTATCTGCAATGTCCCTCAGTTGAGCAGGCAAAACAGTAGAACATTAAACAAGTGCTTTCTGGTCACGAATCTGGATATGTACACCTGCCTTTACACACCAATACTGATGACTGGTCATTGGTTAACAGTCAGGTTGCACAACGTTTTGGTTCTGAAGCACAGATTAGATGTTTTGGAGACAAGAATTTGGTGTAATGCCATAGGCCTTTGTTAGTGACCAGATTGAATAGGCAAAGGTGTAACTGTAAAATACAAATGGTAGGATATATGTAGCCTCTTAAAATATGTATGAAAAAAAATTATACAAAATAATTGTGATTTGTTAAGTTGTTTCAATTGCACACTGACCCTCCAAAACCTTGCGACCCACACTTTGAGAACACCTGATCTATAAGGCATTTAAAAAAATCAAATGAATGTATTTATTCGTTCACAACTAGGATGTTGCTGGGCTCAGTACAGGCTGTGTGGTCCCCTGGTCTTCTGGTACCAGTGCTGTGAGAAATGATGCTTAGCAGAGACAGCTCAAGGACGAGTAGGTAGGAAAAAAACAGAGAGGGACACACATATGTACTGCCAGTTAATTAATATGTAATAGTAATTAACACTAGGGTAGAGTGTTAACACATGACACAATAATCCTAATTATGTCTACATACAGACACACTTAAAAACTGCACATTAGTTCATAATGTGTGTTCCCTATAATTGTCTAATACATGTATTTATTCATTCACAACTAGGATGATACTAGGCCTAGCACAGACAGTGAACCAGATAATGATGATACTAGGCCTAGCATAGACAGTGAACCAGATAATGATGATACTAGGCCTAGCACAGACAGTGAACCAGATAATGATGATACTAGGCCTAGCACAGACAGTGAACCAGATAATGATGATACTAGGCCTAGCACAGACAGTGAACCAGATAATGATGATACTAGGCCTAGCACAGACAGTGAACCAGATAATGATGATACTAGGCCTAGCACAGACAGTGAACCAGATAATGATGATACTAGGCCTAGCACAGACAGTGAACCAGATAATGATGATACTAGGCCTAGCACAGACAGTG
>QNTS01000042.1:1084614-1132614 GCA_003317085.1 Hucho hucho
AGATATTGATGATACTAGGCCTAGCACAGACAGTGAATCAGATAATGATCATACTAGACCTAGCACAGACAGTGAACCAGATAATGATGATGCTCAGGTCCATCATCAAGTTGAGGAAAGAGAGCAAGCAATAGAGGCAAATACTAATGAAAAGTCAACAGAGGAGAACAAGAAGAATCACAGGGCCCTGTGATGTGATGTGGGCTGGTGTGGCTAAAATGTCAGGGCTGAATTTTTGTCCCAGTCTGCCCATGGGCCCACCTGACACACAGTGACATCAACAGTTCATGTTGGTCATCCTGGAGAGCAGGATCATTAAGAAAACATCTACTGTATACATCTAAGTATATAGTTCACCAGAGTTCACCTCACTAGTAGCCTATCCAAAGGGACTTGTTATTAAAAGTTTGTATAGCTGTACTATGAAACTATACTGTTGTATAGCTGTACAATAAAACTATACCAGTGTCTCTCCAGTTGCCATGCTGAGCAATGTCTATCCAGCTTGGAGCAGACACACACATACACAGGGATAAAGGTTTAAGAATAGAGAAATAAAGGGGAATCCTCCAGTGCCAAACATTATATTAACCTTTTCACACATACGTTCAAAATATCTCTGGAGCGATCTCCCCCTGCTACCCCAGAACAGAAACATTAACTCATGCACTGGAATGCGGTATCACCCAAAGACATCGTAAATCTCTCAGAGGCCCATTCTCAGTAGAACACACACAGATGAGCGTTCTAACAGCCCCTTATTCTGTTGCATAAAACAACCATTTGATGCAATAACAGCATTATAACATGATCTTGCAATAATTCTCTCAAAACATCTACAGAACCCAGTGTCACAGGAAGGCCAAGAAGCTCATCAAGGACCTCAGCCAGCTGAGCCACGGGCTGTTCACCCCGCTACCATCTACAAGATGGAGACAGTACAGGTGCATCAGTACTGGGACCGAGAGACTGATCATCTCCAGGCCAGCAATAGCTGGCTTCCGCCCAGTACCCTGCCATGAACCTTGTACTTAGAGTCATTGAACACTGGTCACTTTAATGTTTATATAGCACTTAATATGTATATACTGTAATCTAGTCATGGCTCATCCTATTTAACTACTGCTGTACACACCTTTTCTATTCATATACTGTCCATACTGTCTATACACACCATTCACATACATATATATTTATATTCCGGACTCTGAAAATGCTCGCTCTGCTATTGCTCGTTCTGGTTTGTCAAAAATGATATATATAATTTCTTTACTTGTTGGATTATGTGTGTTTGTTATTGTATTGTTAGATGTTGCTGCATTGTTGGAGTTAGAAAAATTTGCATTCCGTTGCACCTGAGATAACATCTGCAAAAGTGTGTGTACCCGACCAATAAACTTTTATTTGATTTGAGTCAATGTAAATATATTGCAATTATTTCAAATAATTATTTCATCCTTGCCTACAGTTGCTTGGTAAACAGTAGGCTTAGACTCTAGAGTAAGTGCATACCCTGTTGCAATCCTTTATATGTACAGTATACTGAGTGTACAAAACATAAATAGTGAGTTACACCCCCTTTTCCCCTCAGAACAGCCTCAAATCGTCAGGGAATGGACTCTACAAGGTGTCGAAAGTGTTCCACAGGGATGCTGGCCCATGTTGACTCCAATGCTTACCACAGTTCTGTCAAATTGGCTGGATGTCCTTTGGGTGGTGGACCATTTTTGATACACACGGGAAACAGTTTAGCGTGAAAACAGTGTTGTAGTTCTTGACTCAAACCGGTGTCCCTGGCACCTACTGCCATACCCCATTCAAAGGCACTTAAATCTTTTGTCTTGCCCATTCACCCTCTGAATGGTACACATACACAATCCATGTCTCAATTGTCTCAAGGCTTAAACATCATTTTTTTCCCTGTCTCCTCCCCTTCATCTACACTGATTGAAGTGGATTTAACAAGTGACATCAATAACAGATTTTATCTTTCACCTGGATTCAACTGGTCAGTCTATGTCATGGAAAGAGCAGCTGTTCCTAATGTTTAATATTGAGATGGTTTGGGATGAGTTGGACCTCAGAGTGAAGAAAAAGCAGCCACCAAGTGCTAAGCATATGTGGGAACTCCGTAAAGACTGTTGGAAAAGGATTCCAGGTGACTACCTCATGAAGCTGGTTGAGAGAATGCAAAGCTGTTATCAAGGTGGCTACTTTAAAGAATCTCAAATATAAAATATTTAGTTTGATTTGTTTAACATTTTTTGGGTCACTACATGATTCCATATGTGTTATTTCATAGTTTTGATGTCTTCACTATTGTTCTACAATGTTTAAAATGTCAAATAAAGAAAAACTATGGAATGAATAGGTGTGTCCAAACTTTTGACAGGTACTGTATACAGTTGAAGTCGGAAGTTTACATACGCCTTAGCCAAATACGTTTAAACTCAGTTTTGCACAATTCCTGACATTTAATCAAAGTAAAAACTCCCTGTCTTAGGTCAGTTAGGATCACTACTTTATTTTAAGAATGTGAAATGTCAGAATAATAGTAGAGAGAATGATTTATTTCAGATTTTATTTCTTTCATCACATTCCCAGTGGGTCAGAAGTTTACATACACTCAATTAGTATTTGGTAGCATTGCCTTTAAATTGTTTAACTTGAGTCAAAAGTTTCTGGTAGCCTTCCACAAGCTTCCCACAATAATTTGGGTGAATTTTGGCCCATTCCTCCTGACAGAGCTGGTGTAACGGAGTTAGGTTTGTAGGCCTCCTTGCTCGCACACACTTTTTCAGTTCTGCCCACACATTTTCTATGGCAGTGGTTCCCAACCTTTTTCCTTGGGGCCCCCCATGTACATATTTAACAATCCGTGCCCCCCCCCCNGTGTATAAACATAGAATACTGAATGTTATGAACGTAATGTTAAATATGAACGGTAGAATGCTGTATGTACTTACATGCATGCATGCACAGATCCTTATTTTTTACAAGGCTAATCATAACGTCAGCGTAAACACATAACGCTAATGTCCACCTTGGGCTTGCATGCCTTTGACTAGTGATGGAATGTCAGGTGTAATGCCAGTGACAGCCAGTCTAAAATCGCTGTGGACTTCCAGTCTGTTGCGTGACTTTGTTTTTATAGCCACAAGGGCACTGACCTGTAGTTGTTGTTGGTAAATTGGTAGACATAAGTATGTCCCGTTTCAACTCATCTCCGTCCACATACTGTACATATACGATAAGCACAGACTCTCCCGCTACTGTGGTCGTTTCATCCAGCTGTATAGCAAATTGGACTTCTCTAAGCTTTTCATGCAACTGTTTTTTGCAGTTTTCTGCCATTTTATCAATTCTGTCTTTAACAGTGTTGTTAGAAAGTGGGACAGATTTAACCTTTTCAGCTGCTTGCGGGCCACATAGTCCCTCCACTATTTTAATGCAGGCGGGTTTGATTAACTCCTCTCCAATATTATGCGGCTTTTTTGCCTTGGCAATCAACAGCGAACACTCAAAGGAAACTTTAGTGGCCTTCTGTAAATCACTACCTGCTCTTTCGAATACTGTTCTGATGTCTGTCGATCTTTTTGACAGAGCCATCTCTTTTTTTCTCTCTAAGAATTCCTTATCTTTGCCGATTGTCTCTGGATGCTTCGTTTCCTGGTGTCTTTTCATTTTGCTTGGTTTCATGCTGTCGTTTGCCAGTTTTTCACCACAAAAGACACATTCTGGCCGAGACTTGTCTTGGCCTTCAATAAAACCAAAATGTATGTAGGTTTTGTCATAGTGTCTTAACTTTTTCTTCGCCTCTGATGAAGAATCACCGCATTTACGTTTCTCTGCCATTTTCCTTTTGATTTTGCCGTTACGATGACAAGCACATTGAGCAAGTGACCGTGTGCGCGCAAAATTTAAATAATTATTTTATATAAGAGATACTTTTTGACTGCCTTATCTTGGCATTGTAAGCATATGATTTTTTTTAAACTTTGAAAAAAATGTTTTATATAAAATTATTAGTGGAACATTTTATGCATCTTTATTCACCTCAAAGCATATCCGCTCTCGCGCCCCCCTGTGAACTCTGGCGCCCCCCTGAGGGGGGCGCGGACCCCAGGTTGGGAACCAATGTTCTATGGGATTGAGGTCAGGGCTTTGTGATGGCCACTCCAATACCTTGACTTTGTTGTCCTTAAGCCATTTTGCCACAACTTTGGAAGTTTGCTTGGGGTCATTGTCCATTTGGAAGACCCATTTGCGACCAAGCTTTAACTTCCTGACTGATGTCTTGAGATGTTGCTTCAATATATCCACATAATTTTCCTGCCTCATGATGCCATCTATTTTGTGAAGTGCACCAGTCCCTCCTGCAGCAAAGCACCCCCACAACATGATGCTAACATCCCCGTTCTTCACAGTTGGGATGGTGTTCTTCGGCTTGCAAGCCTCCAACTTTTTCCTCCAAACATAACGATGGTCATTATGGCCAAACAGTTCTATTTTTGTTTCATCAGACCAGAGGACATTTCTCCAAAAAGTACCATCTTTGTCCCCATGTGCAATTGCAAACCGTAGTCTGGCTTTTTTATGGCGGTTTTGGAGCAGTGGCTTCTTCCTTGCTGAGCGGCCTTTGTACCTGTTTCCCCCAGCATCTTCACAAGGTCCTTTGCTGTTGTTCTGGGATTGATTTTCACTTTTCGCACCAAAGTACATTCATCTCTAGGAGACAGAATGCGTCTCCTTCCTGAGCGGTATGACGGCTGCGTGGTCCCATGGTGTTTACACTTGCGTACTATTGTTTGTACAGATGAACGTGGTACCTTCAGGCATTTGGAAATTGATCTTGGCTGATTTTCTCATGATGTCAAGCAAAGAGGCACTGAGTTTGAAGGTAGGCTTTGAAATACATTCACAGGTACACCTCCAATTGACTCACATGCAGCAAGACAATGATCCAAAATACACAATAAAGTGTACATGAAAAGGGTTTAAAAGCAGTGCAGACCTAATCCCAATTGAGATGTTGTAGCAGGACTTGAAACAAGCAGTTCATGCTTGAAAAAACACAATTGTGACTCGTTTCAGGAAACTAGGCATACAGTATGTCGCACGTCACTACAGTACTTCACAGGACCAGCATTTGAACGTAAACATTTGTTTTTTATCAACATTTGTTTTGGAGCTGAAATTCCTTCTGGAACATATGAACCTTCATGTGCCTTAATAACAAACTTATATTCCATCCATAAATATGAATACAATTGTTAAATTACAAGCCTAGTTGGTTTAGCCATGGAAAAAGTCAGGAACCTTCCAACTAGCCATGATTGGCTGAGATAATGTATGGGCTGGACATGTCGGTAGATGAGTTTGGATTGGTCTGCCATGTAGCTTGCTTCTGTCTATAACGTGAGCTGTTTAGTATGTGTTGACAGTCCTTTCTACCGTTCCGTTTTTGAAAGATATAATGTTAGCCATCGAGAGCTACAAAAGTTTTGCCACTTTCTCAGCAACATTGATGCCCTGAATTTAGCAGGGACTAAATTCATTTCCATAGCTAGTTATAGTCTAATGTTAGCTAGCTAACATTGAACCTAGTTTGTTAGCTTTAGCTACCTGCAGATTCATACTACAGCTATGACAATTTTTGTATTGGTAGTTGTATGAGTTGGGGTTATGCCGGTTCATTGTTTAGCTAGCTATCTAGCTACCTAGCTAGCTACATGTCTAAAGAAAAGACTCCACTTCGGCCGGATTATTACATGACCCATCAAATTAGCATGTGTGTCTGGGGGTGATTGTATTTCATGAACATGTGTACACTCTGTTTTTGATATTGCTACTATGAAAGTATGCAAGTACTATCACTGTACCGTTTACACCTTCTGTATCCTGTGCATGTGACAAATAAACATACATTTTATTTGATATAACGTGTGTTTACCACATGGCCTCACATGTGAATCCTTAAAGAGATGGATGGGGCTAAGGCTTAAGAGGGTGTGAACGATGCTGAATGGGTGTAGACAAAGAAGAGCTCTTCAGTATGTGTACCAAAACATTTAAGGGCCATTTTCTCAAAAGTGGGGTTATCAACATTCAAAGCAGAATTACTTTCCCATTGTTCCTCAACTGCAGTGTATGATATACAACTTTCTAGCTGTACTTTTATCCAATGTAAAAAACACAATTTCAAACCTTGCTACATAAGACCGAATCGAGGCGGTCAGTCACAAATGTTGCTGAGTTAAAGCAGTTATGCATGCAAGAGTGGGCCACAAGAGTCCTCCACAGCAATGTGAGCGACTGATTAACAACTACAGGAAGCATTTGGTTGCAGTCATTGCAGCTAAAGGCGGCACAACCAGTTATTGAGTGTAAGGGGGCAATTACTTTTTCACACAGGGGCATTGGGTGTTGCATAACTTTATGAAATAAATTAAACAAGTATGTAATTGTTGTGTTATTTGTTCACTCAGGTTCCGTTTATCTAATATTAGGTTTTGGTTGAAGATCTGATAACATTCAGTATCATAAATATGCAAAAGTTAAGTAAATTATAAAGGGGGCAAATACTTTTTTACAGCACTGTATATACAGTATATATACTGTATATGTTAATGTATTTTATTGAGATAGGACAGTGAATAAGAGACAGGAAAGGTAAGATAGATTGTGAGTCAGAAGGGCATAGGGCGGATTCAAACTCTGGTAGTCTAAGCTGTACATGTGTGCCAGGTTACGCGGCACTAGCCATTGACCACACAGGCCACCAGTGTTGCATTTCTAAAGTTAAAGGCCAAGGAAAGTAATTCTAAACTCTTTAAAAAGTCTAAGTATTTGATAAATGTGCTTTCTAGCCTAAAGAAACTGCAGGCCTTATCTCCGCGGCCCACCTGACAAGCACTGACATCAAGTTCTAAATGTGTTCATGCTGGTCCAGGAGTTCATCCTGGAGAGCACTCTGGATCATTAAGAAAACATTCACTGTATACAGTATTATGTAAATAAAGTTTATTAAGTATAGAGTTCACAAAAGTAAACCTCGCCAGTAGCCTATCCAAAAGGGGTTTTTAGAAGTTTGTAGTCGGCATGACAACATTCATTTTGTTTTAGTGGCAAACAATTTGTTTGTTGCTCCGCTAATATTGGGTGTTTTAGCAGAAAGGCTAACGATACCGACTATAGATGGAAATCGGCGGGTGAAGTCGGGGAAAGTACATCTGCGACAGCCAAAAGTCAGACATGGTAGTGGTTTTCCAACAGCAAGGCTCAGATCAAAATGTCAGTGTCAATATAGCTGCTATTGTTTCTAAAAGTTTGTCTTTCTAAATGTCAAAATAAAAGTTTCTATACTCCCATATCACACACTCACAAACTGAAAACATAACGCGTGTACAATTAATTGGTTAGAGAGAGGTCTCAAATGTCACTTTCATTTGTATCCCCTGTAGCTTTAGAATTGCGGCAAAGTTGGTTCCTGTTTCAGTCATGTCTTTGGTCACATTTGTGTGGGTCAACCAAAAACACCCTAATGATTGGTTGACCAATAGTGGCTCCCAAAATGCAGGTGATGGCTGCATTGTGCAATTGGTGAGAAGACACAACAATGACTTGATGAAGGTGACTTCATCAAAAACTGATAACCTTTTATCACGTTTTTTGTAAAGTTCATTCAGTCGACATGTATCCGAAAGTCAGGCAATTTGTATCCTCATAATGCTAAAGACTTTGAAAGGCGGTGACCAACGATGGTCAACGACTTTACAAAATGTATCCGCTTGAACATGCCCATTAGCTCTTCTAATCATTCCTTTTGTCAATCCATGTTACCTCTACAAAGTGCACATGTTTTGGTAACTAGATCGCTATTTCTACAGCATTGTTTTGGGCAAACAGAGCTGCGTTCAGGAACACCAACTATCCTGTGTGGTTAAGACAATGTTGCTTAATCCGAAGAAGGAGATAAATGTGTTCCCTGGTTGACTTACTGCTTAAAGCAGGGTTAAACACTATTATTGAAAACGTGTATATT
The DNA here is from genome assembly GCA_003317085.1 of Hucho hucho. Taxonomy (NCBI): domain Eukaryota; kingdom Metazoa; phylum Chordata; class Actinopteri; order Salmoniformes; family Salmonidae; genus Hucho; species Hucho hucho. The sequence goes on from QNTS01000042.1 coordinate 1,092,659, forward strand.
TCTGATAATTGCCTGAATATGTTATTTGTACCTTCATTCCTTATTTGAACTTGTTAATTAATGATTGGTTAATATTGGTATTTTTTTAAATTGAGGCCTTGGGGGAGTCAGGGTAAGGTTGGCATGCTGCCAGTTACAGGCATGATTGAGGCCTGGCTATTTTGAGCCCAACTTATTATTGGACTTAGGCCTACTTTCAGTTATTCTCCATTTCAGTTCCGTTCCTGTCTTAGTCTGTGCAATGTTTGTTATTTTTGTTTTGTACATACTGTCAGGTCCATACGTTTTTGGACAGTGACACAATTTGCATCATTTTGGCTCTGTACGTGACCACAATGGATTTTAAATAAAACAATCAAGATGTGCTTTAATTGTAGACTTTCATCTTTAATTTAAGGGTTTTGTCAAAATTATTGTATTTTATTGTATTGTATCGTATTATTGTACAACCATTTTTATACATAGCCCCCCAATTTTAGAGGCTCAAAAGTAATTGGACAAACTAGCATAATAATACATTAAATTGTGAGTTTTAATACTTGGTTGCAAATCCTTTGCAGTCAATGACTGCCTGAAGTCTGGTACCCATAGACATCACCAGATGCTGGGTTTCTTCCCTGGTGATGCTCTGCCAGGCCTTTACTGCAGCTGTCTTCAGTTCCTGCTTGTTCTTGGGGCGTTTTGCCTTCAGTTATGCCTTCAACAAGTGAAATGCATGCTCAATTGGATTCAGGTCAGAAGATGGACTTGACCATTGCAGAACATTCCACTTCTTTGCCTTAAAGAAGTATTGGGTTGCTTTCGCAGTATGCTTTGGGTCATTGTCCATCTGCACTGTGAATCTGGTCTTCCTGGTTTTGAGGCTTACCAATGGTTTACAGCTTGTAGTAAACCCTCTGTATTTGCTCTCGTCTTCTCTTGATTGTTGACTTTGACACAGATACGCCTACCTCCTGGAGGGTGTTCTGATCTGGCCAACTGTTGCGAAGTGGTTTTTCTTCACCAGGGTAAGAATTCTTCTGTCATCCACCACAGTTGTTTTCCATGGTCTTCCGGGCCTTTTAGTGTTCCTGAGCTCACCAGTGCATGCTTTCTTTTTAAGAATGTACCAAATAGTTGATTTGGCTACACCTAATGTTTTTGCTATCTCTCTGATTTTTCTAGATGTTTCAGCCTAATGATGGCTTGCTTCACTGGTAGTGACAGCTCTTTGGACTTCATATTGAGGGTTAACAGCAACAGATTCCAAATGCAAATGCCACACTTGAAATCAACTCTAGACCTTTTATCTGCTTACTTGTAAATTAACTAATGAGGGAATAATACACACCTGGCCATGGAACAGCTGTGCAGCCAATTGTCCAATTACTTTTGGTCCCTTAAAATGGGGGGGGATCACACATAAAAAGTGATGTAATTCCTACACCGTTCACCCGTGCTTTGGATGTAAATACCCTCAAATTAAAGCTGAAAGTCTGCACTTTCAGCTCATATTCATTATTTAATTTCAACCAGAATATGCTGTGGTAGACAGCTAAATAATAATAACTTGGTCAATGTCCAAATATTTATGGTCCTGACTGTATGTTCCACAGGAGGAATGTCATCAAACACCTAGAAACCATGGAAACCATGTGTTTGATGTAGTTGATACCATTCCACTGATTCCGCTCCAATCATTACCACAAGCCCGTCCTCCCCAATTAAGGTGTTACCAACCTCCTGTGATATGTGCATATAGTGTACAGTCAGCTTCTTCTTCACTGTAAATAAAACACCCTCATGCTGGGCATTGCACTGGCAACATTTTATCTGCCTACTCAGCACTCCACCACAACGGTCTCCCTAAGGTATGTTTTAATTGACCATGTTTTTTACCTACTCCTTTCAGATATATGAAAAAAATCTGGTATAAAAAACTGGCGTGATGAATTTGTGGGATTTTGGTCTGTGTATGAAAGGGATATAACAGGACAGTATTGGCATTCTGTTACATAGTAGTGATACCTTGCCAGTTGGAAATGTACACTACTCCCTTTTAAGGTTCATGACAGTCTCACAGATGTGAAAGCGGCTCTACAGTATATCATCATCTGCAACGTCAAATTAATTGCAGCAGATACAGATGGGCCCCACAGAGCTGCATCCAGTGATCCTGGGATAGGAGGCATGCAGACTGCACGGCCCTGGAGACACTAGACCACCGTGCTGCTGCATGGACCAGTAGTTCCTCTCCTCTCCTCCCCTCCCTCCCTGGGTTTCACACTGAAGCTCTGCCCTGAGTGGCCTTCTCTCCTCATTAAGAAAGAGTTTGGTTTCTTTCCACGGTCTGGTATAATTTCACAATCTTGGATACTTATAAGTCGTCTACCCAAGGATACTTTCTCCAGATAGGCTGTTATCTCGGGCACTGAGAAGATTAAGGGAATTAGATGTGTATCGTAATTACGATGGTTGCCTAGGATAAAATATATATAAAAAACAAACTTCCAGTAAGATTGACGGCATGGAGAGATTTAGTGGTAAGCAAATCAGCAGTGGACAATTTGGGGTGTGACAGAAGTATATATCTAAATAGTGACAGCAGTATTTTCACTGCCAAATACTATAACTGGCAAGACGTGAATGTATACTGTCATTCATCTCTGAAAGGAGGTGAAATTATGTCAGAGACAATTAAGATAAACGTATTGGTATGAGTTCCACAGAAGTGGAAGTAGTTGCCAAGAATATAGATATTCAGTTTTGGTGCCAGTAATTTGTTATCATTTGTCTTATACGCATATTCATTCAACAGACCCATTACGAGATTTGAACAACTGGAACTTGTGGAAAGTGATAAATCACCTGAACCATCCACAGGTAATGGCATCTCAGGGTTGAATAGAGAGGAGTTGACAGGCCTGAACATAACTGAAAAAAGCTAACATTGTGGCATTACTCCTCATTTGCATATTTGATGTGTGAAGGCTTTTTATGATAAAAAAAAAAAGAAACGGACATTGGTTGGGCAATTAATTGTCCACAAGCTGAAAAGAATGTTTGAAAAGAGAGACAAAGAGATGACACGAGTTGTTCCAGAATCCCCCAGTTAGACAGAACCCTGCTGGTCTCCACAAAACGAGACAACTGCAAAAACAGGCTGGCAAGCATGTGACACGTTCTCCAGACAGGCTTTGTGACAATGCCAAAACACTGAGGACTCGCTTTGCTGCTGACCTTTGACATTTCTAAGTCCTTCTACAAAGTACAACTTCCGAGAAAGTTTTCTCATATTTAAAACATTCAGGTTTTGTTTAGGAGAGACTCCTGCACACCATGTCCTCTTTGTCATTCAGGAAAATATTAAGAGAGAGAAAATAATTCCATCAATAATTCAATTTTCTTCTGAGCGAGGCTGCGTATTGCTCATTAAATATTAATTGAGTGTCCTGAGCTCCCTTGCATTTTAATGATTATTATTTATATATTTATTTCTGGTCGATGCATAGTGGGTGGTTAGTAGAAACAGTCTACCGTGTGCCAATAAGTACATTTAAAATAAATGCAAATCAAAAAGCGGAACTCATTTCCATCGTTTTGGAATTCATCATTACCTAAACAATTCACCTGCAAGCAGAGATTGTGAAAAGCTGGATGATAAGCTTGGATGACGGTGGTGCTCTACCTCTACTTGACATAAGAAGCACCATGTATCTGTGGATAGCAGTTCATGCTCTACCTCCACTGACAGAAGGAGCTCTGGCGACTGTGTTATTATTATATGTAAGCAGTGTTGAGATGTATAAATGATAGTGGAGAAACAGCTCTAGCATTGTCAGCTAGCGTGGATATCACATCATGCCCTTTTTAGACACTGATCCAAGGCCACATGTCCACCAGGCCAGAGGTTTTATCCTGATGTTGAGCTGATGCCACTAGGCATGCTTATTTGTATCATCTGGTTGTCAATAAGCCAGCTATTCAATCTACTTGGTATAGTTGATGACAAGCTCTGACTGTGCCCAACGCACCAGTGTACTGAATTATGAAAACCATTGATGGGTGAAATATGAACATCAATCTTGTTCAGCTCCTGTCTGCTGAATGAATTACTTTTAAAAAGTTCAGCGGCATGTTTGCAGACATGTACTTGATTTTCTATACTTTCCTCTCTCTAGTGGCTAACTCCCATTTCCCTTCAATAACAGCTTCTGTTCTCTGCAGTGCGAGAGGGAAGTTATCTCAGTGAGAGGGTAAGGTAATCAACAATCACACAACAGCACATGAAAGATGCTGTCCCTGAGTATGGCTGAATAAGACTGAAAGGACGATGCATTGGTGCTGACCAAAGCAAATGTTTTGCGATTGGGCATACTAAGATATTTACTCCTGCTCTAAAACATCACACATTTCATTGTGCATTTTGGTAAATGTACTCTTTGATGTGAGCCACTCGGTGCCCTGTGTTCTGACAGGTACATTTCTCAAGTTTTAAGGCTAATGCATAAGGGTTATTTGTCATGGTGTAAGTCTCTTGTGTCCTAAGTGTACATCAATACACTTAGACAGAGTATTGGGAGAGGGCAGAGCAGGGGTTGACATTCTGCTCCAAATGGACCGCATTGATTAGCTGCGGTTTTCTACTGACGTCCCAAAAACACTCATTAACCTTCCCTACATAGTCCACAGAATAAAGGGGCTCTACAGCCAGCTACAGCCAAACACAGTGAGTGATTTGGGCCAGATTTAATTAAAAAAATATATTTAACTAGGCAAGTCAGTTCAGAACAAATTCTTCTTTACAATGACGGACTACCCAGGCCAAACCCTAACAATGCTGGGCCAATTGTGCGCCGCCCTATGGGACTTCCAATCACGGCCTGTTGTGATACAGCCTGGAATCAAACCAGGGTCTGTAGTGACACCTCTAGCACTGAGATGCAGTGCCTTAGACCACTGCGCCACTCGGGATGGCTTGTATTATGGTAAAATGGGTTGGAATATAGGAGATATACAGCCTTCTCAAAGCCTGTGTTATTGGGTGCTCAGAACCTCCACTTACTCATTCATTAATGCATTCCATTGCGCCTCCTTCATGTCTACCTGCGTCATACTGGTTTTGACTTGACTTCAGAGCTATTTATAGGCCTATTTTGCATGCCCGTAATTAGTCCCTTGCTCTTTCCAGCCTGTGTTGTCCTATTTTGTCAATCTCTGTGCCCTCTACCATGATCTCTGTCTGCTAGCATTTGGCTTTTTCATTGTTCGTTCTTCGACTCCACTATGATGATATGGCTATTTAGCCAGCCAAAACCCAACCGGCAAAACGTTTCTAATGACAAGGTTGTAAACAGGTTGTAATGACGTCATTTTAACTAGCTTTTCATGCTGTGAATTTACTAGCAGATAATTTTACCCAAAGTGTTATTGTGTGTCATTATTGATCCTGTAGTGTTAACACTATAAACCTGTATAAACCTATTTGGAGAAGCACCATCCCATTTAGTTGACTACATTTGCTTTTCTGAATCACCCAGCCAGAGATCTGCTTCCAGGTAGCTCATCATCTAAAAACAGTTACATTTCCATAATTCCGTAAGGTGTCAAGGGCCTGCTCAATTACTATTTACATCTATTTCAGAGAGTAATACCTCATTTGCACACAAATTACATCAGAAGATCATAATCGTGGCCCCAGTAAATCATCCATCAGTCTCATTATGGGGTTTTTAGGTGAGTCACACTAAATAGGTCATTACCCCAGAGTTTGCAATCTTTGGCATCTCTCCCTCCCTGCCTGAGCTAACAGACACCAACATACCAAATCACTGAAGCTGGAGTCTTATATCTCCCTCTCTAACTTTAAGCATCAGCTGTAAGAGCAGCTTACCGATCACTGTACCTGTACACAGCCAATCTGTAATAGCACACCCAACTACCTCATCCCCATATTGTTACTTATCCTCTTGCTCCTTTTCACCCCAGTATCTCTACTTGCACATCATCATCTACATCTATCACTCCAGTGTTAATGCTAAATTGTAATTATTTTGCCTCCATGGCCTATTTATTGCCTTACCTCCCTACTCTTCTACATTTGCACACACTGTACATAGATTTTTCTATTGTGTTATTGACTGTATGTTTGTTTATGTGTAACTCTGTGTTGTTGTTTGTGTCGCACTGCTTTGCTTTATCTTGGCCAGGTTGCAGTTGTAAATGAGAACTTGTTCTCAACTGGCCTACCTGGTTAAATAAAGGACTGGCCTACCTGGTTAAATAAAGGATTGGCCTACCTGGTTAAATAAAGGTGAAATAAAAACAATAAAAAAAGACCAGGCTGAGGCTCCAGATCTACCAAGCAATGAGTGATGACCTGCTCTTTACTCTCCCTCACCAGCTATTTGTCCTTGCAACAATGTTTGGTAACAGCAGTCTGTAAATATGAACAAATTAGCTAAAATATAAAACAGAATCAAGCAACGAGGTATAGTAACCTTTAAAAAAGTACTATTGCAAAGCTCTAAGAAAGCCATGTGCCGTAAAGCAAAGTCATTGTAGAGTGCTGATCATTCTCAAGACAGGCTGCCAGCTACAATCATAAGGTCAACTGTTATTAGCCTTATTGTCAAGAGCTTATTTAAACTAACTTTGCATTTCTGCTCCTTTCACTGTTCATTAAAAAAAAGTGTCACAAACAGAGACTACCAGTCTCTACCAGAGTCTATTTACTCTCTTTGCACAGACTATTATGACTCCTGCGATGTAATAGATCCCTGATGGTACCTTGAATTAGCTTAGATGAGAGTATCTCTGTGGTCCAGTCACTTTTGTCCACATCAACATAATGTCACACAATGCAGGGCTGGAAAAAATGGAGGCCTGGGCACTCAGTGTGATCAATAATTGCCCCAGACCCAGATTCCATGCCGATAAGGTGCTTTGATGTGGACCAAAGTGGAAGAGAGGATCCTTCCACAGGGAGAAAATGAGAGTAAAATAGGCCTCATTATTTTAGACATCTGTCAGAGGGCAACATTCAATTAGCACAGAAACATTTGTTAGTTTGCCAAGCACACCAAGAGTAAGAGAGAGATAAAAGCCCAATGTGTACAGTGTCTCTGGTCCGTTTCACACTGTTAACAAATCTGACACATACAGTACAGTACAGTAGTTTGTCTCTATGTTGTTATTACCGGACACACACATCACAGAAAGAGACAGAATGCATCGACACCCAATCACAGCTGCAGTTCCAAAAGAACGACTCTGTGCATCTTCTCTCCACCTTCAACAGAAGGTCTGGGTCTTCCTCATTAGTATTCATGGATGGTGCAGTTGCCAGCATTCATTTTGTACAAGTTCTGCTTCGCACCCTGGATCCAAATGACTTTCAATCACTTTGTTCTGGGCAGCGGTCCAGCCCAGAGGGCCACAGAGTGATGCATTAAGGTGCTGCATTAATATGATACACCACACAACCACTGATGCCATTCATATTTCTGACCTGCCACACACTGTAGATCCAGGCAAAATACAGGATCACCCCAAGGCTTCCACCCCAGCCACCCACAACTGAGTTCTCCATCATCACAAAGATTTACTTCCTCTTATAAAGCTGTCCTCTCTGTTGCCAGGTACTATAGACCTCCCAACCGTCTTTATTATCAGTCACAAATCACACTATTCAGAAGACTGGAACATATCTGTCTGCCTATTTCTATAATGCCTCTAGGAATATATCCAGAAACGCTGATATGTTTGTAATCCATTTGTTTGAAAATGAATCTTAATTCTCAGTCACAGACATACGCCAAGCTAGGTTTTCTCATGACACTGCCTGGATCACACTCCAAATGAAGTGTGTTTTTTCCCTCCTTTGTGCTTTGTAAGTGTCTGTAGTGGATATTGTTATGGCGCTTTCTGCTGATTGGTGTCTGGCCTTGTGTTCTCTGGGTGATGCCAGCTCACTCACGGAGAGCTTGGATGAGCTAAAGCAGAAACAGTCACAGCTCTAAATACAAAGAAACCTCAAGCCAAATCTCAGTTAATAGTTACTATAATCTCACGGGCAGAAATTATTGATATTTGGTCAAGTTGTGTCAGGGTTATGTAGATTAGAATTTAACAGCCTTATCCAATGGTTGACTCCAACAGTGGCTGTTAGCTGTATGTTGTAGGTTGTGAATGTGCTAAATTCACACAGTTCATGCCAGGGAGTCAGAGTGGACATCTGTTAGTCAAGGTTTCCGAAATGAACGGCATCTCTTTCCCACTTGACATGAATGGTAGCTGGCTGGAATAGCCTCTTCACATGCTCCAGTCATACTTAGACAAATCCCACTGGGCACACACTGGTTGAATCAATGTTGTTTCCATGTCATTTCAATGAAATCACGTTGAACCAACATGGAATAGATATTGAATTAACATCTGTGCCCAGTGGGACATTTCCTAGTCTGACATTGTGTTTTACTCTTCCCTTGCCTCTCACATGCAGCCACTCAACTTGTGTTTTTTACCTCTACAAATAGACGAGAGAGAGAGCGAGAGAGAGAACTTTGCAAGTCACATGTATGGTGGTGTGTAGCCAGGCAGTGCAACCCCCGGATAGAACTGGGCTAGAGTACAGTACGCGGCTGTGAGCCTCAGCGGAGGAAACCTAGATACACCACTGATAACCTGTATATCAAGCTCTCAATCTGCCACGCACTGAAGGGGGGAAATAAATAGCCTTCATCTCAGTGAGAGTGCTCTCTTCTCATTTAAAACCGGGTAATTCTTGCCCACTGTGAAAGTAGGCCATGCTGAAAGGCTGAGGGAAAAGAGGCGAAGACAAGGGCACTGGAGTAAGAACCAGGAAGAGAGGAGGAGAGAAAAAGGCTGTGTTCCCTCCATCATTACGTTTCTGTGGTGGTCGACTATGCTACCTACATTTATGAGATTTCCCTGCGGGCCCTCACAGACGTACGACCTTCCTCTTCCAATATCACATTGAGATTATGTGTTGACAAGCAATCAATGCAAATTGGCCCACGTCTGTAATGTCATTTTTGTTCTCTCTTTGTTGAGCCGCTGGTTTTCTCTTTCTCTGCCCCAGTCTGAAAGGAGTCGGTCGGCCAGGCCAATTCGAAAGTGTCCCATAATTATAGACTTGTCAGTAGTGATTTTCATCAACAAGTGTGCGTGTGATGATCCGGCAGGAATGTTAATGACTCCTGAAATGCAGTTAATCAGTTGCAGGCACCACAGTGGCCGCCTCAGCGTTCTCTCTCCCAGGGTCCTCTGCTGCTGTCCTGTCCAGGGTCCACACTTGTTCAGTGCACCTTGGCAGAGTGCCAGTTGGTGGTATCCCAGATAGTACATAACGTTCTGAGAACCCTATGTTTCTTAGAGCTTGGTGGGAATGGTGCAGGATAGTTGCTTGGCTTTGGAACGTACTCAGCACATTTAAGGAGCTTGACAAAAAAACATTATTTTCTTGGTATTTCATTACTTGAGCAGAACGTTTCCTAAAAGTTCAAACATGGTTACATTTAATTTAAACTTTGGTAATGTTCTAGGACTTCTATGTCAAATGGTATTTCAGTCTTCTGTGATGTATATAAAGTGTAATTTTGGGATGCAAACTAAAAAATTTATACATTTACAACTCTATATCTGACATGGTACAGCTGTGTTCTTTTTTTAAGCCCATAACCATGTGTGTGAGGTGTATACGATTGTTTCAAAGCAGATTTGTTTAAGACTACCAAGAAACACCTAGGTGTGACCCTGATTTAGCCCACTACAGTAAAATATTTGAAGAAACAATGTTCTTCTTTGGGAATTCCAGTACTTCAGCATAACGTTTCCTACAGGTTTGCTCATTGTGTAGGGGTGTAGAAATTATGTTAAATATAATAATAAACTACATTTATCAACCTGACTCCATTATTATGTGAATAAATGCAACAGGCCCTGTGCGTCTCTGGAGGAATCTAGTCAAGGTAGGGAGTCTTGCATCACCTCTCAGTATGATTGTAATGAACATGTGTCTAACTTGCACCGTTATGCAAGAGACTAGATACAAAATGGTTATCCTTACAACCAATGTTCTAGCATTAATTTATTGAGGCAAGCAGATCAGAGTTGTCAAGGTGGTACCCAAGCATGTGTAGTTTATATAACAACTACCAATAGACCTACTAAATTATGAACGCATAGTCAATCAAAGAATTACTCTGTAAAATGAGGAATGCATTTACTCAATTCAACTAATAGAATGTATTAGTCATGATAGGAATAACACTCAAACAATTACAGTATGCATGAAATACATGATACATTACAGACTACTCAGAGTAAATTATCACCAACAGGCTAAGACTTAACGTGGTTACACGTGTCTTCAATTCAGGATGATCTTGAAGAGAAAAAAAACAATGTCCATAATACAGACAGGAGCTTGGTAGCAAGTTCTCAAAGTACGAACAAATTCACTGTCCTTTTAAACAAATTCAAGCAGAAACTCACCCCCAACCTAAATTAACATTTCTTTGCACTTTGCTAGTAAAAACAAAAGACAGGAAAACACATCCAGATTCTAATCTAATCTACTCAATTTAAATGATAAAAGCGCACCAGTGTTTCTCCTTTTTAAACTGTCCGCTGTCCGCTGAACAAAATATCAGTTTCCCTGTAAATCCATAGCACTTACAGTACAACAAAACATATCAACATTTATAGCTCTTTATGAACTCTTAATCCAAACATAACATTTGAATTCACAGTAACAATAATTTAGTCGATTCATGTTTTCGTCTGTCTTCACACCTCTTAATGGTGTCCGTGCTCCCAGGGTTCTGTGGGAACGTCCCTCCCAGGAGAAAACCACAGATAAGGTGTGTATGACCCCTGTGATAGCCCACAAATGGTCAATGTCATAAATTGTGATTGAGTCATCATGCTGGGCCTCGGCGCCTGCAAGTCGTTATTCGTGAGTATCACCTTCTTTCATTCTTCCACAACAATTGTTCTATTTAAAGACATGTTCTCACATTGTTCCGAGAATGTTAAGAAACAACGCACTTCTTTGAGAATTTCAGTACCATTTCCAACAGGTTTCCTCATGGTTCTATTAAAGTAATGTTCTCGGAACAAGAACGTTAAGATTTTCCATAATAACCACCCAAAAAAATGTGTAATGTTTAGAAAACTTTCTAAGAATGTCATTTAAAAACATACATTCAGTTCTCAGAACGATAAGAAAACTTTCCATAAAAACCACAAGAAAACTTTAGTAACGCACAGAGAACATTCTAAGAATGTTATTTAAAATCATATACAATCCGTTCTCAGCATCAACAAAACTCTTTCTATCCTCTATCTTGTTAAGTATGTTCAGGTGTGTTGACTGCGCCCACTAATTGGCCACACCTGATCTTAATGAGTGATTGTTTCCTTTGAAATGGGGTCTGTTTGAATAGATTAAAACAAACAGCTTTGTGTGAGTTCAAAAAACATAGCGTGCTAGTTCCATCCTAGTGGCACAGTGGACTAATTCCATGGAAAGAGAACAGAAGATCATTGGTTTAAATATCACTGACGCTGTGCCACAATAAAAAAGAAATGTGTTGGCATGATTAATGAATGAATTTGCATGTGTCCTATCTGTGCTTGGAGTTCAAAACATTTAACCCAATCTAAGCTAGCAGTGTTTTTAAAAGTCTTACTGAAACATGTTCTCAGAATGTTCTTTTATTACCTTCAAATAACTTACAATGTCCGTTCTTAGAACGTTAATCAAACCTCCCAGGAAAACTTTTTGGGAACCATAGTAAAACGTTCTCAGAATCTCACTGCAAATTAAAAAACTTTCAGTTTTACGTGTCAGGAAACTTATAGCTTCGTTCCCAGAACTAAAAAAAAATGCATGTTCCCCCAACTTCCAAGGAACCAAATGTGCTAGCTGGGAGGCTATTTTATCATGTCGTACTGCTGAGCGATGAACAAACATTTCAATTCGATGGCCTTTCAATTACTTGAATTCCATTTAGTTTGGGGTTTTTAGTGCCCTCAACATGCCGTTTCTATAGAGAGAAATTGAATAATTCACGAGAGAAATCAAGTCAAGAACTATGTGGGACTCTGGGCTGAAGGGAGTTGTAGTTTTTATTAAGCAAATATTCAACCTAGTTCAGTGCAGAAACGTGGTAAATAACTACAATGACCATAATACATTGTGCCATTTTTTCCCGGCTCAGAGACGAAGAGGCGAAGCGAAACGTTTCACTCTTACCAAAATCAGTCCAAAATAAGCCTAATGCATTTCTATGGGCTTATTTTGGACCTAATCATGTCGCCTGCCTTCCCGCCTTTCGGACAACGACTCCCAGTGTTAGGGCATAGACATGAGCATCTCGTCATTGTATACAGATCACTGGACGGATAGGCCTACACTTTTATGCATGCTACATTAGGTTAGATACACACAGACCGCATAGACCACATGAGAGAGGAATGTAGGCCTACACAACCCAACGACGAGAGGGACAGAGACAGTTCGTAAAAGTACAGTGGCTTGCCGAAAGTATTCACCCCCTTGGTATTTTTCCTATTTTGTTGCCTTACAACCTGGAATAAAAATTGATTTTTGGGGGGTTTGTATCATTTTATTTACACAACATGCCTACCACTTTGAAGATGATTTTTAGTCTTAAGTTTATGGCCACTTTCTCTTGCTGTTCTTGACTCCATGTACAATCCCTTCACCCAATTAGAGGAACTCTTCTGTCTTCAGACACACTTCCCCCAGGGTCAAAGACTCAAGTAATTTTCCCAGCTAATGGGAGAGTATGAGCACTTTGTTCATAATAATGTTTTTTTCCAGAGCAGTCTTTTGACACACAGAGATATTTTTAAAAGAAACTTCTAGGGACGTGAAGTGCCCACTATGGGGTTTCAGGCTTTAGAAGGACAACAGCTCAAGGGGCCATTGCTTTCTTTCTGCTTCTTTACTTCATTTTATCTTCAGACAGAAAACTTGACCAACTCTGTGTGTGGTTGTCCTGTGTGTGTATGTGGTGTCATAGGGCGGCCCAGGCCCTTACGTGACTCTTCCCAACCCACATTATGTCACACCTCAAGGTAGCAGCGGTTCTGTTGCGATAACATCCTGTAGGTCTGATATCTGATTGGACGTTAACTCAACAGTAATGCTATTGGTCAACAACTCAGATTTTCCATCAAAACAACTCAGATATTATAAAGGGGTCTCAGATTCATTGTCTCTTTCTTGTTTTACTTACCTGCACTCTCTCTCTTTCTCTCTCCACCCCTATGACTTCTCTCTCTCTCCCTCTCTGATCATGCCTAGAATAATACTTTGTTATGCGAGTATTGTCTTGTAACTTAAGCTTTATGTCTTGTATAATGTTATAATTCGTTTTTACAATAATAATAAATATCTGCCTCTGACTTTCCTATTACTGCAATCCAACTATAGTCCATTGCATATTGCTAAATCATCTTTATGGCATCAGCTAAACATTTTATTATACTTTGTCATATCAATTGCATAGTCTTATTTATTATGGGTCGCATGTGAAGTATATACAGTATAATACATATCTGATAAATATTAGCACACTACAGTGTGACTGTGAGAATTAAGTGTTTCAGATAATTGTATGTTTCACTCCCCTACTTGCAGAGTAACTTGCTAATTGCTATATTCTCAAACTTTGCTCTCTTCATGCCTTCTATGGTGTCCTCCTCACTGGCATAAAGAGATAAGCAGGTTTGTGGCATTTTGAACGAAACACATTCCCAGTCACCAATCATCCTGCTGAGTTTGACATTAATCAGTGGAATGGAATCCTGGGCCAAAACAGGCTAATTACCTGTTAAAGTGTATTGATTAAAGCAACATCTCATCTGGGGCTGTCTTCTCTTTATCATCCCTTGTTAGATATGGCTTTGAAATAGAAATACCAGCAGCTAAAGAGCTCCAAACCCAAACCCAGTCTCGTCTTCATCAGGCTGGCTGGGATGTTGTTCCACTATTGACTAGCACAGTGTGTGCTAGACGTGAGTGAGGTGCGGAAGTCGAATCGGTGGCAGCCCACTGCACACAAAGCCCTTAGCCAGTGCTATTGACACTGAATTCTAAGTAGGACACCAAGGCTACATAAAAAGTTCCAGAAACCTGCAGTTGCATTTTTTGGGCTTGATTTAGTTTCCCACAGATACAAAGTCCCTTTGAGCATGGTGAAGTTATTAATGACACTTTGGATGGTGTGTCAATACACTCAGTCACTACAAATATACAGGCGACCTTCCTAACTCAGTTGCCAGAGAGCAAGGAAACCACTCAGGGATTTCACCTTGAGGTCAATGGTGACTTTAAAATTGTTGCAGAGTTTAATGGCTGTGATAGGAGAAAACTGAGGACGGATCAACAACATTGTAGTTACTCCACAATACCTAAATGACAGAGTGAAAAGAAAGAAACCTGTACTGAATGCAAACATTCAAAAACATGCATCCTGTTTGCAATCAAGCACTGAAGTAAAACTGCAAAGAATGTGGCAAAGAAATTAACTTTATTTCCTGAATACAAAGAGTTATGTTTGGGGAAAATCCAACACAACACATCAGTGAGTGCCACTCTTCACTCTTCAAAGCATGGTGGTGGCTGTATCATGTTATTGGTATGCTTGTCATCGGCAAGGATTAGGGAGTTTTTTAGGATAAAAAGAAACGGAATAGAGCTAAGCACAGACAAATTCACCTTTCAGCAATAACCTAAAACACAAGGCCAAATATACACTGGAGTTGCTTACCAAGATGACATTGAATGTTCCTGAGTGGCCTGGTTACAGTTTTGACTTAAATCGGCGTGAAAATCAATGGCAAGACTTGAAACCAACTTGACATAGCTTGAAGAAATATATTGTACAATCCAGGTGTGCAAATCTCTTAGAGACCCAGAAAGACTGCCAAAGTTGATTCTAACATGTAGTTGTGTAAATACTTATGTAAATGAGATATTTCTGTATTTCATTTTCAATACATTTGCAAAAATGTCTAAAAACATGTTTTCACTTTGTCGTTATGGGGTATTGTGTGTAGATGGGTGAGAATAAAAATCTATTTAATCCATGTTGAATTCAGGCTAACACAACAAAATGTGGAATAAGTCAAGGGGTATGAACACTTTGAAGGCACTGTCTCTCATGTGTCTTAAAAATATGCATTTCCATTCCTCTCTTGAATTCAATTGAATGTAATTTTTTTTTTAAAGATGAATAGCCAACAGTATTTAAGTTAATAATTCCAAAGATGCCAAGTAATTCAAATAAATGTCATATACCAGCAGTGCAATACAAGTACCTCCTTGGTTGTGTCCTAAATTCATTTCTCACACATGGGCTTTATTGATATGGTTTGAAGACTTTAGCGGTGGGAGTTTTTGTGTGCGTGTGCTTCTCGGCTGATGAACATGAGAGAGGGAAATGTATGGGCACATGGAAAAAGGAGGCTTTATCGTGTGTCTCCAGACAGAGACAGTCAGCAGGCTGGAAGCAGCTGTTTGTTGGCAGCTTTTCTTCTCCGTCTCAGACAGAATCATTCTGAGCAGAATCAGAAGCCTCAATCAAGCAGCCTCTTCAGAATTTGCACTGTCAGGGGATAGAGCATGAGACAGATCTACATGAAACACCTGGGGACAGTCATTACTACTCTCAGAGACAGACGTTGAGTCCCAGGAATCCCCCAGCAGTAGTCTAGTGGCCGAATTTGGAGGAAATTAGGGCAAAACATATTTTACTTGTTGTTTCTAGCAATTGTCTGCGGAGCAACCTCAATCTTTTGCAGACCAATGGTAAGATCCTGTAACGACAGAAATCAGCGTTTATTTGATATCATGATACCTTCGAGATTCCAGATACTATGCAGTACTAGACAACCAGGATTGGTCGTATTTGTAATGCAAGAAATGAACAAGGTGAAGGTCGGTCTCACAGAGAAGGAGGGAGGAAGGTAGGCCTTCCACCCAGTGGTCAGAAGGCATCGTCTGCTTGCTGATCAGAATGGGGTTGGGGGATGGAGGGTTGGAGTAGGGTTGGGCAGGATGGGTTGGAGCGCCACCCCTCTGTGAGATGGTGCCCTCTTCTCAGGAGAAAGACCTCTGAAATTAGAACCCAGGAACCTCATCTGACTTCCAATTAACATATGCCCTCCCCGTCACTCCACATCTGCATCTCAGTGCTCGCCCTGCTCCAGCCCGCCTTATACTTACACTAGGAGGAGACTAGAGGCACTAGAGGGTGACATGTCTTAGCAGAGGACATGCTGCCACCAAATGATCACCCTGCCATATCTGTCCCCCATCTCCTCCTCCCTAAAAATGCATAAACTCCTTATCAAGGCCCTGCGCCAAACAGATGTCACAGCCCAGATACCATAGGTTCTCAGTGCGAGACGCAGCAATATGGGACGGACTTAGATGAACAGATAGGTGGCTAAGAATATATTCAGAGATCCAGAAGCTAGAGACAACACCCTGTATAGAGACTCAGAGACATATAGTCTGTGCCCATTGCAGGGAGCAGAGGTAGTAATTACCAAACTGAGGAAAAACAACCGGATAACCTGATTGTGTATCGATTGCGTATGTTCTGCTGTGGCTAGATTTAAGTTTGTTCCCTTAACAAGGCCAAGAGCATAAAGTGTTCTAGGATTTACTAGGAGGGGTTGCATGTTGTAAACACAAATGGTGATAAATCACATCTGAGGCATGCACAGAATTGTCAGCAATTTTGCAGACGTTGATGTGGCAGTATTACATGTGACTCATACATCTCCAGATTTTGGAAATGGTTTTCACACAGAGAGCACAAATTAAGGCAGTGCCCCGGAGGTTGAGGCTGTTTCAAAACAGTGCTTCATTTTGTGATTTTCCAAATAGATTGTGTTTGTGGGAATATATTTATATATTTTTTAAATATACAATATATTTTTACACACCTGTGGGTATTACTGGTGCCTTGTGAAGTCATTATGAACCCAAAGAAACAATAACATTGCCCTCACATATCTGCTATGAATCTAAAGCCCAATTCCTTACAAGATAAACTCCCTTTGTTTATATATCTAATCGATCACCTGATTCTTTTCTTCTTCAAAAGAGGTGAAGATCTACATTTCAAAAACAGAGGAAATAATACAAGAGCTCAGGAATTCTCCTGATCCAAACAGAGGCTATATGCAGACACAGATTGGTTTTGTTTTGTTGCAGGGGAGTGTAATAAGAAGGGGGAAATAATGAGGATTGTCTCATTAATGGATAGAGAATGCGTTATGGGTCATATGTTGAATAATGTATGAGGCATAAACACCCACTGCGGAAGTGGCGATCAGAGATGCCACATTACTCTGAGCAAATGTTTGATCATATTTCCTACACCTGAGTGGAACTTATACTGCACAGGGAATACATCACTGCAAGGACACCAAGAAGTGTTGTTTACCCAATACAATAATGTAAAAGGTTTCTCGTAATGAGTAAACATTAATGCGCTTCGCCTGGGTGCAATTTGAATTCTGTTTCTTTAAGAGCCTCATGCAGGGAAAAACCCTTCGGGCTCGATTCAGGGAAAGCCTACCAAATATTAAGCAGGTCAATTTTCTTCAAAAACCTTTTGATATTTCTTTAACTTATCTTGTTCCTGAAACAATACACATTTCATTATGGTTCTGCTGTAAATGAAAACGCTACAGTCAGCCCAACCTCTCTAGTGCCTGATCCATTTAAAATACTCTAACAAAGGCAATCCACCGACAGCTTAATAAAGCAGTGTTAACAACGATGAACAGTTACATGAAAATGCTTCATCCCAATTGTTTCTGATGGCCCAATTAAAGAGTTCACTCAGCTCCACAACGACAGTGCATTCGGGAAGTATTCAGACCCCTTGACTTTTTCCACATTTTGTTACGTTACAACCTATACTATAGGTAACTGTAAATACTACAGTATAATACAGTGAATACTACAGTCAAGTCCGCAAAAACAATATAGTGAATACTTTAGTATTTATACCATAGTATACAATAGTACTTTTTAATGTGGGAGAGGACACCATTGGATACTGAAACTTAAGGTTGTGAGAGAAAAACAGGCCACTGCACCCCAATATAGAGTTTCTCTTTCTCTTTTTATCTTCTGTTTCTCACTGTGGAATGGTTACTTCACTGATAAGGATAGAGTGAAAAATAACTAAGATAGACGCAACATCTTCCAAAGCTGAAGTAACATGACTTTTAAGTCACTGACTGAAAAGTACACACATACAGTTGAAGTCGGAAATATACATACACTTAGGTTGGAGTTTTTCAACCACTCCACAAATGTCTTGTTAACAAACTATCGTTTTGGCAAGTCGATTAGGACATCTACAATGTGCATGTGTGTGTTTGTCCAACAATTTTAAGTAATTTTATTTAACTTATAAATCACTGTATCACAATTCCAGTGGGTCAGAAGTTTACATACACTATGTTGACTGTGCCTTTAAACAGCTCCAGAAAATGATGTCATGGCTTTAGAAGCTTCTGATAGGCTAATTGACATAATTTGAGTAAATTGGAGGTGTAGCTGTGGATGTATTTCAAGGCCTACATTCAAACTCGATGCCTCTTTGCTTGACATCATGGGAAAATCTAAAGAAATCAGCCAAGATCTCAGAAAAACAATTGTAGACATCCACAAGTCTTGTTCATCCTTGGGAGCAATTTCCAAATGCCTGAAGGTACCACATTCATCTGTACAAACAATAGCACACAAGTATAAACACCATGGGACCACGCAGCCATCATACCTCTCAGGAAGGAGACGCGTTCTGTCTCCTAGAGATTAACGTACTTTGGTGCGAAAAGTGCAAATCAATCCCAGAACAACAGCAAAGGACCTTGTGAAGATGCTGGGGGAAACAGGTACAAAAGTATCTATATCCAGAGTTAAATGAGTCCTATATCGACATAACCTGAAAGGCCGCTCAGCAAGGAAGAAGCCACTGCTCCAAAACCACCATAAAAAAGCCAGACTATGGTATGCAACTGCACATGGGGACAAAGATCATACATTTTGGAGAAACATCCTCTGGTCTGATGAAACAAAAATAGAACTGTTTGGCCATAATGACCATCGTTATGTTTGGAGGAGAAAGGGGGAGGCTTACAAGCCGAAGAACACCTTCCCAACCGTGAAGAACGGGGGTGGCAGCATCATGTTGTGGGGGTGCTTTGCTGCAGGAGGGACTGGTGCACTTCACAAAATAGATGGCATCATGAGGCAGGAAAATGATGTGGATATATTGAAGCAACATCTCAAGACATCAGTCAGGAAGTTAAAGCTTGGTCGAACATGGGTCTTCCAAATGGACAATGACCCCAAGCATACTTCCAAAGTTGTGGCAAAATGGCTTAAGGACAACAAAGTCAAGGTATTGGAGTGGCCATCACTAAGCCCTGACCTCAATCCTATAGAAAATGTGTGGGCAGAACTGAAAAAGTGTGTGCGAGCAAGGAGGCCTACAAACCTGACTCAGTTAAACCAGCTCTGTCAGGAGGAATGGGCCAAAATTCACCCAACTTATTGTGGTAAGCTTGTGGAAGGCTACCCAAAACGTTTGACCCAAGTTAAACAATTTAAAGGCAATGCTACCAAATACTATTGAGTGTATGTTAACTTCTGACCCACTGGGAATGTGATGATAGAAACAAAAGCTGAAATAAATCATTCTCACTACTATTATTCTGACATTTCATATTCTTAAAATAAAGTGGTGATCCTAACTGACCTAAGACAGGGAAGTTTTACTAGGATTAAATGTCAGGAATTGTGAGAAAAAAAACGACTTCAACTATATATGGGTACACTCAATCATGATGGCACAGTTGTTACTGGTCTGAAATAAGTAGAAAAAATATATTTTCTGTGTGAATATGGAAGTCCTTAACAAAATGTTTGAAAGTGTGTATGAAGGCTGTAGATTAACTCCAACAGGTGAGAGAGAGAGAGAAAGAGAGAGAGAGAGAGAGAGAGAGAGAGAGAGAGAGTGTGCACATTTCCCACAAAATTAGATGGAAACTGAGCTGCACTTCCTAACCTCCTGCCAAATGTATGACCATATTAGAGACACATATTTCCCTAAGATTACACAGAGACACAAATGATTTGAAAAAAAATCAAATTTTGATAAACTCCCATATCTATTGGGTGAAATACCACAGTGTGTGTGTAATATTTACTGTAAACTTTTTACATGCTTTGGCAATGTAAACATATGTTTCCCATGCCAATAAAGCCCCTTGAATTGAATTGAATTGAGAGAGCGAGAGCAGCTTGGAGTGGAATCTTAAGAAGGACGTTTTTATCTTCCTCTCTCCTTGGAGGATAATTTGAATAAAAGCACTCAGATGTTCATTTCCAATAGTAGTGAGTTTGTCAGTCCAGAGTGAGTCACACTCAGAGGAGAGCTGCTTGTTGACTAACACTTACAGGAGGACTGATCTATATCACTGGGAGTTCACTACCTAATGTACTGTAGGACACTATTCAATCAAAACTGTTTGCCGGGTTTGTGGGGAGTTCCCATTTGATCTTTAAATATACTGTATGTGGATTTCTATCTCCAGTGATTTGTCATCGATTGTAGGCATGATCACAACTGAAACATCTGAAAGAGACCAATAAGAGACAGGTGGGATGCACATGTCACCTACAGTATCTCAGAGAGATGCACTCTCTAAGTATGTCTGTATATGTGTACAGGCACATAAATAGTTTCCCATTTGTGAAGCTGTCCATCTAAATACATCATTCTCCTGTCACCAGCTGACTGGTCAGGCCATATTCCCAGCTTGTTTTGTTGTGGCCCAGAGATTGAGTGTTGATTGCCTGTCCCCTCCTGTCGTGGAGCAGGGGAGTGATCTGAGACAGCAGGCCATTATTCAGTCTTTAGATGTGCTGCTTCTTATCACTACGCAGGGCTGACTGAGGCAGCTGGTCTTGTCAATGCGCCAGCACCGCCGTGTCCTTTGGGGATGGACTTTGACGAGACCGGCCGTCCGCACTACAACCTCCTCCTCTAAACGCACACAAACAGACAGACAGACAGAGAGAGAGACAGACAGAGATGCACTCGCACACACACATGCACACACAACCAAAAGAACACACACACACATGTATGTACACAAACACACTCACTCTTTCTCCCTCCCTCCCTTTCTCAAACATATACATACACACACAACACACAAACATGGGCCTGGATTTTAATTGGGACTTCAGACGAACACTGTGGAAGGGAGTTGACATCTCTGCTGAAATTAAATCAAGAATATGTCTATTTTAAATAAAAAACTGCTTCCAGCATTGTCCATTTGGTGAGAATTGGCAGTGATGGACTAGGGCCAACATACAGTATGTTCCTCCAGCCCCATTTGGGGGGTGGGGGTGTCTATATAATGGCATGTTAAATCGCTGATGGAAACTCACAAAGTAGTATAGCTACAACAAGATACATAGCTAGACCTTGGTAAACAATGCTTGATTACTGTTTCTTTATCTGAGTCCCCTCCAATCTGCTATGTCCATGCTGCTGACTATAGCTGGTTTAAGTCTTATCTCTCCAGATGCCTTAATAAGTCCATGACACTCAGCCTATGGCTATTTACTGGTTCTGACCATGTATCAGGCTACGGGAGCAAGGAGTAAAGTACAGGAAACAGTGTCCCGACAGAGCGAAAACAGGCCACTGAGGTTCAAATTGTCAATACTGTTATTTTTTTCAAAGAGCTCTAGCCTCTAAACATACCGACTCCTCTTGCATTTACATAAACCACCTGATGGTCAGTCCCGGCCTGAGAATTGAACCACTACAGTTGTGATTATCTCAGTGTTTATCATTACGTATCGGGGAACACACCATTTTCCTACATGAATAACGTATAGCAGAGGGATATCTCAGGGGGGGAAGGCAGCGTCCCCCGTTTTAATGTATAATTCTGAGCAGCTGAGGCACAGGGATAGGCGACAGGAAGAGACTAACGAAGACCGATGAAAGACGATAAGTCTCACAGCGTTTCAAGAAATGCAACGTCTAATATATTAGAAGAGCTACTGTATATTAACACCCTGAGGATAAATATCCACTCGGTACAGATTTCAATCCAACGGTTCAACCTAATTTCATTGAAAGGACATGGAAACAACGTTGATTCAACCAATGTGTGCCCAGTGGGTAGTGTTTTACCAGAGGATTAAATGTGGGACTAAGATGGAGACCCCATTCTAGAGACCCATCAACTGGGTTTCACACAGAGCTCTAATCCGGTCTGAGCCCTGAGGAGATGACAATGGATTTTCATGTTTTCGGGAAATAATAAATAAGTTAGTAAGTCAGCTATAGCTGAATTTATAATACCTAGACAAACGCACAGACTAGGCAGTAGTCGAGACAGGCCACTGTTCTGCTCTGTTCTGCTCTGCTGGACCGACATCATACACAACAAGAACAGGGGGCTGCTTTTTGATGTGCAAACTCTCAGAAGTTTGTCTGAGGTCTCTGGGAGGCAGCTTTCATCATCCTATATCCAACCTGCTGGTCCGCTGCAGCTATGCTTCTGTTCAACTGAATAAGAACATTTTGTGACAAGTGTCAAATGTTACTACAGTGACTTTTGATGAATGATATGAGATGGAAATGAATCTAATGTTATCTTCACCTGTCCAGGTGTCCTTTGACAGCATAATGTTGACATCGTCAACCTCAATGAAACGTCATACCATGTAATGCTGCCTTGGAATAACTCTTCACACTGTACAAGAATGGCTGGCTGAACACAGAGACTCAGTGTTACTCCCAGAAGCATGAAGATGCCTTAAAGCCCTGCGGGGTCTTGTTGAGGTTTAGCCCTGACCTTTGGCCACCATTACAAAGTCAGTTCTCTTGAGTCTTAAACTGAAATATACATTTTGCAGTGTGGCTGAATGTTTGAAAAGACCATGTCCTTTCAAAGCCGAGTGTATTCCTGAGTGTCCTTGAAAGATAAAGCAGTAGCAGGTATCTTTCCCCCATCTGTCTAACGTGCCCTGCTTTAAACACAGCTCTGAATCCTCCCTGAACCCCAGCTCCGCCACAGCAGGCTCACAGCATGGGCAGGTAAATGGAGTCTACTATCATGACTACCTACCTCTGCTAAGGCTGCTGGGTTCACTTCTCCTCCCATAGTGGAAGTCGACTCTGTTCTCCACAATGCTGTGTTCACATCACTCAAGTCTGGTGTATTGTTGATAGCAATATTTGTAGTTCTTTTCCAGTTTTCCTTATCAGCAGCTATTGCATGTGCAGTGCACCACAGAACGTGGAGATTACGACACATGCAGTAACAATGAGCAAATGCCCCCAGAACAAATCAAAAGTTGGAGAATGTGTTGGAGGAGCATGGTAGGGGACATTTTCTTCCCTTTCTGCACTGAAGCAATTTCACCATGACTCACAGGCAAGACCTCGGAAGGTTATCATACAGTGTGCATGAGCCGCTTCAACAGCCGTCCTCAAATAATGGATCTCTTTGATCTACCAAACGTCAGTACTTAAAATAGCAAATATGCTTGTCGCTAAATCCAATCTCAAATTGAGCCCTGGCCTGTCTTACATAAGCCACATTTCTGAGGAAGGGACCTAAATCATAGAAGGAATGGAGAATCCCAAAGCCGTTGTGTTCTACAGGCTCCTGGTTCAATCATCAAATGAATGGACTCCATACATTCAATATCTCACCTCACATCAGTCCTCTTGCCATGGAACATGGGGGTATATTAGGCTGGTGACAAAGTTAGGACTATCTGTTTTTAGTTTGAGGGTTTAGAACAGCGCTGTTGTCACTGTTTAAGTTTACAGAGCAAACCCAGTTCAGGAAGCAGAGATGGTCTGGAGAGGGGCTTATGGAGCCATTTTTGTATTCTTCTTTTTAGACTTCCAAAATTAAATTAAAAAAAATCCCAGCCTTCGTGTCTCGTTACTGCAAGCTGGAGGACCTTGGTATCAGCACAGATAAATAACCACAGTGTTATAAGGAAGAAATCTGTACTTTTTGTTGACCAAAGTTTCGTGACACATGCCCAGGAAAATGCCTTTCTTTCAAACTCGTATCTTAGTAGGATTGGATATTTAGTTTACATTTTAGTAATTTAGCAGACGTTCTTATCCAGAGTGTCTTACAATAGTGACTACATACAATTTTCGTACTTTCTCGTACAGGTCCCCTGTGGGAATAGAACCATTGCCATTGCAAGTGCCATGCTCTACCAACTGAGCAACACAGTACCCATTTTATTCAAGTACTGTACCGGTTGGTATTCATAAGTCAAGCTTTGACAACACACACTACACTGAGAAATAAGTTGTCCTTGGGCTGTATAAACATATACTGTAGAATGTACTGTCCTTTCCAACTTTCCCCTTTGTTGGATTTCACGGTCACTATTTGTCTGGGCACTGAGCAGCAGAACTCATCACAGTCTCATCCAGCAGTGCTCCATTAACACTGACTGTCTGCCTGTCTGTTGTAAGGTAATGTGTACACTGTGAAATTATTAACGGGGCACCAGTCCAGTTTTGGACAAAAATAGTCTTCTAAGAAGACCTGGCTTATGAGTTATTTGAGCACTAACTCTATAAGAGTACAATTAGAACAATAGTAAGAATTGACTTATCTGAAGGTCTGAATTCTTTTGAGAATCAATTGGAGTTCTTTACCAGAATAACAAAACAAATACAATTTCTTCATACAATCAACATTTAATAACACTTATCAAAATATTAACAAACATAATGAGAATGAAAAGGTAGGAAATAGCATGAAAGACAAGAAGTGACGATCTGGAGATCTTGATCGTTAAATGATGTTATACTCAGTCTGATGTGGATTCTTGATTGTTCAGGCCACATGGAGGAGAACAAAGGAAGAAGATGGCTGTGTGTCCTTTCTGGTTGAGTTGGGTGGTTTCTCCTTCAGGTTGTTCCTTTGGTCCTGACTTGGTGTCCTTGTGCTTTTTGTTCTTCTCAGTGGGCTGCTTGCTTGAGTTGCAGAGGCTGTGCTCTAATTGTCTTCTACTTTCTTTATAGAAGGTTGGCTTCAGTGTACCGTTCAGGCTACACTAGCTCTTGTACGTGTCATGTCTTCTTCTGAGACTGTTTAGTGAGTGGGCACTTCCATCCCAATTTCTGCACTGGATTACAGGTAATATTCCCTGAAAGGTACTGTCATTAACTTATCAGCTACCAGTTCTGGCCATTAAAGATGAAAGTCCTGTGGTCGGCCTACTGAAGAAGAGAGGTCCAGCTTGAGAGGTCCAGTTTGAGAGGTCCAGCTTGACAGGTCCAGCTTGAGAGGTCCAGCTTGACAGGTCCAGCAGGATAAGAGGCTAAGAGCTAAGAAGTGGAGACAGCAGAGGCCTTTTGTAGTTCTGTGAGGTCACATGGTATCGCACCAAGGTGTGAAGGGCCACTTTTTTTACCCTTTGTCTTAGAGAAAGAGAGTGAGAGACAGATAGAGAGAGAGAGCTTGGAGGAACTCAGTAGTCCATAACAGTTCAGCATTATAGACAGCCTGTAAAAGGATGTTCAATATTAAAACAACACATCGCTACACTGTATATTTCTCTGTCCATCTCGCAATTCAATTCAAAGGACTGTATTAGCATGGGGAAAATACGTTTACATTGCCAAAGCAAGAGAAATAGATAATGAACAAAATTCTGCTTGCAGAGTCTCAATTTGTTGTTTGTTCCATTTTGGGAATTCTTGGTTGGTGAGTGGAACTCAGACATCACAACCATAAAGGGCAATGGGTTCTACAACTGATTCAATAATTTTTTGCCAGATCCTAATTGGTATGTTGAATTTTATGTTCCTTTTGATGGCATAGAAGGCCCCATAACTGAAATAAATTAGCAGTAAACATTACACTCACAAAGGTTTTGAAGGAATAGAGACACTTCAAATGTCATATTATGGCTGTGTACACTGTTGTAACAATGTGTTGAAGTACACACTCTCTCTCTCCCCCTCCCTCCCTCTCTCCTTCTCTCAGTCAGTCTATCACTGCCTGTGTCTGGCACAGTAGGACATGGTCCCTGCTGGTGGTCTGATTGGAGCAGCTTGCCTGCATCACAAGAGCCCCTGTCGATGACACTCTGAATAGTTGTGGGACCAGATGGTTTACCAACTCAAAAGAAACAAGAACAATAGAATATGGGCACCCAAAAAAACGAACAAACACATCAAAGTGTCGCTGGTGACTTGGAACAGTCGCTTTTTTATCAAGAACACAGGCCCAAAGATAACATAGTTGAACTATATGGGATAGCCAGAAAATTATGAGTGTGTAATTTTGCTGAATGTCAAGCAGAGACGGGTAACAATACAATTGTAATACAACAAAATCTGGCTTCAATGTTGTCATGTATACATATCTTTTCTTACCGGGCTTACTCAATTCACCTCTCAAAAGTAATCCGTAAACACATGACTATTGCAAAATGTTGCATGATTAATAACAAAAGTTCCAGAGAAACCATTTGAAACCTTACATGACATCAGAATCCGATGTTAATAGCTAGCTCTGGAGAAGATAATTCAGTCCCTGTGTTAATAGATGAGATGACATGAGCCTGTACTACATTAAAATGACAAGTGAGATGAGTTACCCCCACCAAATTATTTGGACTCAAAGGACTTAAAGAACAGACATAACTGGTAGCACATACTCTATAATAGACATGCTTGTGATACAGTTGGAAGTTTACATACAGTTTTTCACAATTCCTGACATTTAATCCTAGTAAAAATTCCCTGTCTTAGGTCAGTTAGGATCACCACTTTATTTTTTAAGAATGTGAAATGTCAGAATAAAAGTAGAGAGAATGATTTATTTCAGCTTTTATTTCTTTCATCACATTTCCAGTGGGTCAGAAGTTTACATACACTCAATTAGTATTTGGTAGGATTGCCTTTAAATTATTGAACTTGGGTCAAACATTTCAGGTAGCCTTCCACAAGATTCCCACAACAAGTTGGATGAATTTTGGCCCATTCCTCCTGACAGAGCTGGTGTAACTGAGTCAGGTTTGTAGGCCTCCTTGCTCGCACACGCTTTTTCAATTCTGCCCACAAATTTTCTATAGGATTGAGGTCAGAGCTTTGTGATGGCCACTCCAATACCTTGACTTTGTTGTCCTTAAGCCATTTTGCCACAACTTTGGAAGTATGCTTGGGGTCATTGTCCATTTGGAAGACCCATTTGCGACCAAGCACCCCCACAACATGATGCTGCCACCCCTGTGCTTCACGGTTGGGATGGTGTTCTTCGGCTTGCAAGCCTCCCCCTTTCTCCTCCAAACACAACAATGGTCATTATGGCCAAACAGTTCTATTTTTGTTTCATCAGACCAGAGGACATTTCTCCAAAAAGTATGATCTTTGTCCCCATGTGCAGTTGCAAACCGTAGTCTGGCTTTTTTATGGCGGCTTTGGAGCAGTGGCTTCTTCCTTGCTGAGCGGCCTTTCAGGTTATGTCCATATAGGACTAATTTTACTGTGGATATAGATACTTTTGTACCTGTTTCGTCCAGCATCTTCACAAGGTCCTTTGCTGTTGTTCTGGGATTGATTTGCTCTTTTCGCACCGAAGTACGTTCATCTCTAGGAGACAGAATGTGTCTCCTTCTTGAGCGGTATGACGGCTGCGTGGTCCCATGGTGTTTATACTTACTATTGTTTGTACAGATGAACGTGGTACCTTCAGGCATTTGGAAATTGCTCCCAAGGATGAACCAGACTTGTGGAGGTCTACAATTGTTTTCTGAGGTCTTGGCTGATATGTTTTGATTTTCCCATGATGTCAAGCAAAGAGACACTGGGTTTGAAGGTAGGCCTTGAAATACATCCACAGGTACACCTCCAATTGACCCAAATGATGTCAATTAGCCTATCAGAAGCTTCTAAAGCCATGACATCATTTTCTGTTATTTTCAAAGCTGTTTAAAGGCACAGTCAACTTAGTGTATGTACACTTCTGACCCACTGGAATTGTGATACAGTGAATTATAAGTGAAATAATCTGTCTGTAAACAATTGTTGGAAAAATGTCTTGTGTCATGCACAAAGTAGATGTCCTAACCGACTTGCCAAAACTATAGTTTGTTAACAAGACATTTGTGGAGTGGTTGAAAAACAAGTTTTAATGTAAACTTCCGATTTCAACTGTCTATATTGTCTAGGTATAAATTAGAACAACAATGTATTAATTTATCTCACTTTTTGTGGGATACATACAGTACACCATAAAGGGTACACAGTCATTTGATTGAACACGATGTGGCTCTGGGTATTGTTGATATGGATTCTGACACACAAGTACTAACTACAGTGCATCAATTTAACCTGACTTTTCACTCAAACGTCTGTGCTATGTGGGGGTCAATGAGAAGCTCACAGAGAATGGGAACATGGGAACAACACTTATGCTGACTTTTCCAACCACAAAGACACATGCAGCTCATAAATGTCTACAGCAATATTGTAACTGTCAAATGCAATTCAATTATGTTTTTGCATTACTGAATAGCAATCTGCAAGATGGTGTGTGTGCTCTGGTGCGTTTATGTAGATTTGGACCAAAGCCGTATATTCGCTTTTTAGCTTCAAGGCTAAGAGATTTATTTT
This sequence comes from Hucho hucho, assembly GCA_003317085.1. Lineage (NCBI taxonomy): Eukaryota > Metazoa > Chordata > Actinopteri > Salmoniformes > Salmonidae > Hucho > Hucho hucho. The sequence goes on from QNTS01000042.1 coordinate 1,121,422, forward strand.
CAAAGGCGAGTCTTACAAAAAGAATGCTAATGTTTGATCCAATGTTTATTTCATCCCTTATTATCCAGCTGGTCTCTAAACAGAAGGGAATGGATTTGTGCTGACAAGTCTACTCCCTGTCTTCTCTTTTCCTGATCCCTTGTTTACCTTTCCTTCTCTCTGTACACAGAGGTGGAGTTTGTTATTTTTGTAAACTAGCTACAGTATCAGCCAGAAATAATGCAGTATACATTGCCTGCAGCCTCAATGGCACAATAGTTGACCAGGGTAGAGCAGTGTTTTTTTTAAATAAATGGCAGAAATACTTCCAAAGATACCTAATGACTCACAATGGGCCTCAAGATCTACATCTGAGGATGTCTAGTCTGCCAGCTAAGATGTCTTCACACTCTTTATTACCACCTGAACTAGTGTCCTACCTCTCTATAGAACATGGAAGTAGGGTTCCTACATATGGTATTCCTTTCAACAGTATCTCTTGATAATAATGAAAAAAATGCAATCTGGTTCATCTAATGTGACGAAATAAACATCTTACATTAATTGTGAAGATTTAATTGGTTCATAATTCAAAGGCAAATCTTTTTTACACATTTGATCAAGCAGTTCACAACTTTCTGAGCTCTATCAAAGCTCACTACTTCTTAACTACTTGTTCTCAACTTGCCTACCTGGTTAAATAAAGGTGAAATAAAAAAATAATAAAAAAAACGAGCACTTTAAAGTACTCCTAAAGGTCAACCACCCATTGAGAAGTGTGGAGTTTGTGAATAATTCATTCTCACTGTTCTCTTCTAAAAATGGTGAGCGGAAATCAATTTCACATACTTGAGTCCAGCTCCTTATTTATGCCTGTTGGTATTTTTGGATGGCATTTATTTTATAATTACTGTAGTAAATTATCAATATGCCTATTGATTTGGCAAAGTGTAAGAGTAGTGTATAGTAGCAGGTGCGCAACTTTCACTGGGGACGGGGGGGACATTCTGAAATTGCATTTTTGTCCCCCCCCCAGTTTTATAATTGGAATGTGATACAAAACGAGGCAACGGTGTGCTTTAGGACTATGAGGACGCCTCGGAGCGGTCGGGTAGGCTGTTTGGAGTGTTTTATCTGACTGGATAATAATATGTCCCCCCCACCTCTAAAACCAAAGTTGCTCTCCTGTATAGTAAGATGGCCAACGATCCTCATACTGAACATATCCACTCCCAAGCAATGAAAACTACTACTCTCTAAGTTTTCAGACACTTACGTTTACATTTTAGTTATCCAGAGTGACTTACAGTTAGTGCATTCCTCTCAAGATAGGTAGGTAGGACAACCACATCTCAGTCATAGAAAGTACATTTTTTTGCAATACAGTAACTATCAGCAAGATCAGCGCTTGTAGGGGAAAAAAGACCTGGCATTGAACATGGATTCATTTGTTTGTTTTTCATTCATTATTCAAGGATTTCAAACACAGTATGAAACAAAACCTAAATCAAATTAAGGGTATTTCAAAAAGGCTTCCCTGAATGCCACAACAATATGTCGAACAAGGGCAGCAGCTGTAGACCAAGGATTAAATCTCTGGCACAATTCAATGGCCATGGAATCAACTGGGCCCATGCTGCCATAGTAACTGACCCTTCGTCTGCAAGTGACGACTGAGGCTGCTGATCGAGGCCAGACCCCACACCACAGCACAATCCTCTGGTTTGGCACCAGCCACAGTCATTAGGGGCCATTGCCACATCCAAAGTCTCTACTGACACCGCTGCCAGCAGTCCACATCATATGATCATCAAACAGCGATTTGCCCACTCACTAGAAACCTTCTAAGTAATGTCTAAGTTGAAATGCAGGACAGAAGGATAAGACAAAATATAGCACGTACATAAAGATAGGGCTCCTGAGTGCCGCACCGGTCTATGGCACTGCATCTCAGTGCAAGAGGCCTCACTACAGTCCTTGGTTCGAAACCAGGCTGTATCACATCCGGCCGTGATTGGAAGTTCAATAGGGCGGAGGACAATTGGGCCTGCGTCATCTGGGGTAGACCGTCATTGTAAATAAGAATTTGTTCTTAACTGACTTGCCTAGTTAAATAAAAAATGTAGGTTAATTCTATTGGTTGTAATATATTTTCCTAATTGAGCATGGCATATTTGGCCTAGGACTTGCCTTTATGAAAATGACAAAGGCTTTCTTATTGCTAACAGGACGTGAAGTATAAAACCGTTCTATGTTCTCTAAAGAAAAAACATCACAGCCACTGCCCAGGCACTCTGTATCTGTGCTCACAAACCATTGCAGGAAGATAAATGGAGCTCGCTGGGGGAAATGGATACTGTGCCATCCATTCACAGAGCAAAGGAAGACTGGTCGCAGCAGAATGTAACCAGCGGTACACAGAGGAAATTCTGCTTCAGTCTGCTTGGATGGACACGCCTGTAAGTGAGGCTTACTGTCATAGTTACAGTGTTCTTCTGCCACAATCTAATACAATTCTGTAATACCTATGTTACTCTTTAGAGAGCTTTATGGGAAACAGACACTGTTTACTTGTCATATCAAGGTGTGACAGATGGAACCACCTGGGGGTACCGGTACAGAGTGAATGTACGGGGGCACCAGTTGGTCGAGGTAACTGAGGTAATAGAGTTGAAGTCGTAAGTTTACATACACCTTAGCCAAATACATTTAAACTCAGTTTTTCACAATTCTTGACATTTAATCCTAGTAAAAATTGCCTGTCTTAGGTCAGTTAGGATCACCACTTTATTTTTTAAGAATGTGAAATGTCAGAATAATAGTTAATAATAGTTATTTCAGCTTTTATTTCTTTCATCACATTCCTAGTGGGTCAGAAGTTTACATACACTCAATTAGTATTTGGTAACAGTACCCATGTGATTCCCACATCAAGTTGGATGAATTTTGGTCCATTCCTCCTGACAGAGCTGGTGTAACTGAGTCAGGTTTGTAGGCCTCCTTGCTCGCACATGCTTTTTCAGTTCTGCCCACAAATTTTCTATGGGATTGAGGTCAGGGCTTTGTGATGGCCACTCCAATACTTTGACTTTGTTGTCCTTAAGCCATTTTGCCACAACTTTGGAAGTATGCTTGGGGTCATTGTCCATTTGGAAGACTCATTTGCGACAAAGCTTTAACTTCCTGACTGATGTCTTGAGATGTTGCTTCAATATATCCACATAATTTTCCTGCCTCATGATGCCATCTATTTTGTGAAGTGCACCAGTCCCTCTTGCAGCAAAGCACCCCCACAACATGAAGCTGCCTGCCCCGTGCTTCACTGTTGGGATGGTGTTCTTCGGCTTGCAAGCATCCCCCTTTCTCCTCCAAACATAACGATGGTCATTATGGCCAAACAGTTCTATTTTTGTTTCATCAGACCAGAGGACATTTCTCCAAAAAGTACGATCTTTGTCTCCATGTGCAGTTGCAAACTGTAGTTTGGCTTTTTTTATGTCGGTTTTGGAGCAGTGGCTTCTTCCTTGCTAAGTGGCCTTTCAGGTTATGTCGATATAGGACTCATTTTACTGTGGATATAGATACTTTTGTACCTGTTTCCTCCAGCATCTTCACAAGGTCCTTTGCTGTTGTTCTGGGATTGATTTGCACTTTTCTCACCAAAGTACGTTAATCTCTAGGAGACAGAATGCGCCTCCTTCCTGAGCGGTATGACGGCTGCGTGGTCCCATGGTGTTTATACTTGCGTACTATTGTTTGTACAGATGAAAGTGGTACCTTCAGGCATTTGGAAATTGCCAAAACTATAGTTTGTTAACAAAAAATTTGTGGAGTGGTTGAAAAACGAGTTCTAATGACTCCAACCTAAGTGAATGTAAACTTCCGACTTCAACTGTATGTACATGTAGGTAGAGTTCAAGTGACTGTGCATAGATAATAAACAGAGAATAGCAGCAGCGTAAAAGGGGGAGTGGGGCAATGCAAATAGTCTGGGTAGCCATTTGATTAGCCGTACAGGAGTCTTATGGCTTGGTAGTAGAAGCTGTTGAGCAGCCTTTTGGAGCCAGACTTGGCGCTCCGGTACCGCCTGCTGTGCGGTAGCAGAGAGAACAGTCTATGACTAGGGTGACTGGAGTCTTTGACAATTTTTAGGGCCTTCCTCTGACACCGCCTGGTATAGAGGTCCTGGATGACAGGAAGCTTGACTCTAGTGATGTACTGGGCCGTACACAATACCCTCTGTCGTGCCTTACGGTCGGAGGCCGAGCAGTTGCTTTACCAGTCAGTGATGTAACCAGTCAGGATGCTCTCAATGGTGCAGCTGTAGAACTTTTTAAGGATCTGAGGACCCATGCCAAATCTTTTCAGTCTCCTGAGTCATCAGCAAACTTAATGATGGTGTTGGAATTGTGCCTGGCCATGCAGTCATGAGTGAAGAGGGAGTACAGGAGGGGACTGAGCACGCACCCCTGAGGGTAGAATTAAAGTAATATAACGCTGTATTATTTTAGCCATTTTAGATGTTTTTGCTATTTGTCTTGTCCTGTTAAAACACTGCTTACATGCTTATCTACATACATGTGCTTATCCATGTAGATTAGAGTTAATGTCATTTCTTACCAAAAAAGCCAATCTATCTGTAGTGGATTTAATAATTTAGGGGTCTGTAATAAATCACCTTGAGAGGTCCTTTGGAGGCCCGGGGTGAAATATATCTGAATTAGCCTCTGAATATAGCTCCATAGCAACCAGTCAACCCAGCAGAACCAATGATGTTCTGGCAATCATCTTTTTGCCCACGTGGGTTGCATTTTAAAGAGTCTACCGTCACAAACGTAGGAGGGTAATGGTGAAAGAGGGTACTCTAATGAGGCTCAAAGCAAATGGAGCTCTGACGTAGGGGAGTGTCTGTGAGTCCCCTACTTACCTTTGGTCGTCCTTGAAAGACTGCTGTTGTCTATTCCCCTCCCATCCCTCTGCTCAACTCCAACCTACTAAACACACTCTCACACCATCTGTCTCTCTCTCTCTCTCTCTCTCTCTCTCACACACACACACACACACACACACACACACACACACACACAGCTGTGTTTTCATGACATTTAAGGACTTTTACAAGTGTAAAATATTTTCACCATTAAAAAATATATTTTCCCTAACCCTAAACCTAGCCCTAACTCTAAACCTAACCCTAACCCCAAAACTCTAAACCTAACCCTTAAGCTTAAAATAGCATTTGAACAAATTCAGGACCTGAAAAAAGTCCAGACTTTTCAAAAAAGTTATTGTAAGGACATCACGCTGGTTGCTTAGCGAGTACCACTTCCTCCTGATCGGCTCACACTGAGGCTCAAACCAAGGAACTCTGCTTTGCTAGCACACGTGACTGCCCTCATGAAGCGTCTTACCGGTCGGCGCCACCTCAGGCTGAGGAGTTAGTTTCACACATTCCCAAATGCTACATTCACCTCTCAAACTTACTCAACAGTGACTCCAGCGTTGAGCTCTAAAGGACGTCACGCTGCTTGCTTAGCGAGTACCACTTCCTCCTGATTCATCCAGGCACACACACACACACACACACACACACACACACACACACACACACACACACACACACACAATCTTCTTAATGGGGCATTAGACCTTTGTTCATAATTATCCACATGATGATTACAGTGAAAATGACCAGCACACTTATTTCATCACTTTCCTTTGGAATGTGTTGCTGTGATGAATGCAACAATTTCACTGAGTCATTGTGTCCTTAACACTTTGACCTCTGGCATAATATGTGTCTGTATTCCACAGCTTCATTTCATCCAGTTCAATATGCAGATTGCGGCTGTGTTGCTTGGTGGTCGGGATAAAATGACCCATGCAATAAAAGAGAGGAAATGTCCATTTGTGCAGCCGTATTCACAGATGCACTATTAATTATTGTAATATTTGTGATTATACGTCTGGCTCTCATGTACAGTATACACATTAAAGTCTGCACATTGTAATTTCATACAACATTTTTTATTGTAACATATATGTCATGAAAACATTGGTCTGTCTAGTAGTAGCTCCTAAACCCCCTGATTGAGTTAGCCACGCAGAGCTGTCCATGCTGCTGAATGTTTTGTAAAGCCATACAAGGAATTTATGTATTTCTTCTTGATTTAACTGTTTTTTATGAGCTTATTGTATGCTAGTTTCATTATTGGAAATAAAAAAATTATAATAACACATAAATACATATACCTACAACATGAATTATTGTATAACTGCTATTGAGCCATCAAGTCTGACCCAAGTTGCCACCCGATTCCAACAGTCCCGTCTGCGTGCTAGCATATGCATTCCAACCTGATCTGCTGGGGCTAGGCAGTTCCACTCTGGTGACACTATAGCTACTGAGAATGGGTCTGTACCCATGTGACACTAATTCTCCCTCTGTTTCTTATAGAAGACTTAAAAAACACTTTGTTTGGAAGGAGTCAACCAGGGGCTCGGGGCAATACATCACAACCCTTTGGCCATCCTGCAGATAACACAGCTCATCCACAACCATTATCTGCTGGATCAGATTGGCCATCAGATTTTCACAGGGCCTCATACATCTACAGGCCCCTTGATCCCTCTGGTATCCATGGTAATGACTAAGAGAGGCACACAACACAGTTGGCCTGTTATTGTTCCAACCATTTGAGGAAGAAAGCACAACTGGAAGAGAGGTATCTAACTTGAAATACTGTACAGGCTTTCTATAGAGGCCCTTGGTTGGATATTGAACAACAATCTCATAAACAATGCTATGAGCTTCTATTCCTGGTGCATGTAGGCTATGGTATATAGATTCCTACAGGGCCCCTAAATGTCTAATATGTGCAGGGAAATAGGGGAAACTGTTGAATGACTGTCTCATACATTGTGCACTGCAGGGATGCTTCTCCATTATTCCATTACCTTCTGCCCTTTTCCCAACTTCTCCTCCCAATATCAGCTCACGACGCCACCAGGTTAAGAATTCTACTCTAGCCCCAATACTCCTACACCTCCAATACCAGCAGGATGTGAAGGGATTGGGAGTCATTCTAGCTCTCTCTCTCCCGTGGTACATGTGTATGTCATCTGCATGACAAAGCCCTTCTGGGCCTGCCTCCTCTATTGCACCACTGCATGGTTCAATGGGTGCAGTTATAGGTGATAAATGATTTATTTTGCTCTTCATTCACCATAGTTGCTCTACTCGGTCTGGGCCGTTTCCTTTCATAAAACAATGAGATTTCAAGTCCCTAACATTGAGCTTCAGCTGCATAGGCCAGAGCAAACCAAGATTCAGATGCATATGCAATATTATTGAATATATGGGGTTATTAGAATAAGTAATACAGCTGAAAATGGTTTGATTGTGTGTTTTCATTGGGTGATGCTGCATTGCAAAGAACTACCCAAGCTAATATTCAAAATAACACTTCAATATTTGAAGGGACATGTTTTTCTTTTTACTTCCTGACAAAACCTTGACCTTTTAGGGGTGGTTCATCATGAGACGTATATTCATTAAATGCAGAACAATTCATTAAACAATCTACACAACTAGAACCGAACTCAGAACATAATTTCTAAATTGAAAATGTCTAATGTTCATTGGTGCCATAGGGCAACCCTTTACACTGATTAGGAGACTTTCTTACTATTGTCTTTGTGCCAGAACTTCCTCAACAATAAAGATCCGGCAAAACCATAATGGATTCAGAAAGTAAAAGGACGTTTCTATTTAATTAGGCATGGTCTCTATTTAATTAGGCTAGTTCATGGCGTAAGGACTTGATAGAATGGATCTTAAATTGTATTACCCTTTCACTGTCATGCCATTTTTGTACATTGAATGAGTTGGCAGGAACAGTAGTCCTTCAAGGTAATTCAAGCATAATTAGAAAAATGGCGTTGCACAACTACTAAAAAAAGAACAATTGACAAAGCTACATTTCAAAGCTGGAATGGGTGAGAATGCTTTTGTCTTTTATCTATCAATAATAAATCATGACTCCTTCCTTTCATATTGGTGTCACACCAAATTAGATGTTATTACTCTGCAATTGAGGAAAGATAATTACCAACAGCCATTTTCTCAGAACTGTAGAATTGCATTTTTTTACCCAGACTATGGTGAGAAACACGTCAATGCCGCAAGGAATATAACTTCAAGAACAGATTTCAAAATGTTCACACACCTGTACACTAATAAAAAAAGGATTCAAATCAAATCAAACTTTATTTGTCACATGCGCCAAATACAACAGGTGTCGACCTTACAGTGAAATGCTTACTTACAAGCCCCTAACCAACAATGCAGTTTTAAGAAAAATATGTGTTAAGTAAAAAATTGATAAGTAAAAAATAAAAAATAAAAGTAACAAATAATTAAAGAGCAGCAGTAAACTAACAGTAGCGAGGCTATATACAGGGGGTACCGGTACAGCGTCAATGTGCGGGGGCACAGGTTAGTCGAGGTAATTGAGGTAATATGTACATGTAGGTAGAGTTCAAGTGACTAGGCATAGATAATAAACAGAGTAGCAGCAGCGTAAAAAAGGCGGGGGTGGGGGGGGGGCAATACAAATAGTCTGGGTAGCAATTTGATTAGCTGTTCAGGAGTTATGGCTTGGGGGTAGAAGCTGTTAAGAAGCCTTTTGGACCTAGACTTTGCGCTCCGGTACCGCTTGCTGTGCAGTAGCAGAGAGAACAGTCTATGACTAGGGTGGCTGGAGTCTTAGGGCCTTCCTCTGACACTGCCTGGTATAGAGGTCCTGAATGGCAGGAAGCTTGGCCCCAGTGATGTACTGGGCCGTACGTACTACCTTCTGTAGTGCCTTGCAGTCGGAGGCTGAGCAGTTGCCATACCACGCAGTGATGCAACCAGTCGGGATGCTCTCGATGGTGCAGCTGTAGAACTTTTTGAGGATCTGAGGACCCATGCCAAATCTTTTCTAAAAGGGTTTTGTAGCTGTCCCCATAGGAGAATCCTTTTTGGTTCCAGGTAGAACTCTTTTTGATTCCAGGTAGAACTATTTTGGGTTCCATGTAGAACCCTCTGTGGAAAGGGTTCTACATGGAACCCAAAAGGGTTCTAATTGGAAACAAAAAGGGATTCTTCAAAGGGTTGTCCTATGTGGACAGTCGAATAACCCTTTTTAGTTCTAGACAGCACCTTTTATTCTAAGAGTGCAGGCCCAAATAATGAGAGGTTCTGAATACCCGTACTGCTCTCATGACTGGGACCAAAAAGTCTAACCCCTCAACCCACTACTCAACACCTACTCAAAGTTCAGTGTGCAATAACTTCAGCTATGTCCTCCAACCCTTGAGACGTCCTCTGTATGTGCTTTGCTTTGTTAGTGGGCGGCATTCATGTATATTATCTCCCTCTCATAACAATAATAACCATCTACCCACCTTGGACATTTCTGTCTCACAGTAGGATGACAGTGGAGTTTTATGTGAACATCTGAAAATCTAATTCCTGTCACCATCACTGTCTCTGTGACAGGCCAGGGGACCAGTCCCCCTCCTCATTATGCCTGACCTCTTCCTGTTTGTGTCCAGCTGTCCTTGCATCCTGCCCGCCACTGTCTGTCAAGCACCATAATCATATTCAGCCAGTGGAAATCACATGACATATTAACTGTTACTGTGGAGGAGCCTGGTTAGTGACTGGATCACCCTAATGAATGCATAACCATGAAAATGGCAGTAATAATGACATGAAAAGAGAGCCCAAAGATATCCCTGTCCTCTCCTCCACCTGTCCCTGTCCCCTCATAAGCCCTCAACGCACCAAGTGGAGAACACAGTCACACACACGTCTTATGTTCCTACACGAAGTGAAAGAAACAGCAAATACATTCTGGTGAAAGAGATGAATTAAGTCAAGAGGTGGAGGATGTGTCTTCTCAGCCGATGGAGTGGAAAAGGAGGAGGAGAGGGAGCAGGGGAAGGGTGAGTCTGACAGGGTTAATGTGATAACTAAAGGGAAGCTCATGTCACCCAGACGCTCCGAAGCCTGGTGAATATTCATTAAATCTCCACAATAAGAGAGAATTTAATCTGCCAATTTAATTACGAGGCCGGCGCACAGGAAGGCTTTAGTCTAGATTCCGCTTCCCCAGGAGATTCACTCTCTATCCCTCCTCACTCCCACAATGAGCACGAGAGGAGCCATTTGACCAGCAATGAAGGGAGGCTTGGCCTCACAGCTCCCTCACCACAGAGAGGGAAATAATGAGAGAAGGATGAGGGAGGGAGAGAAGAATGGAACAATAGAGGAGTGTGGCCATTACTTCTCCATGTGTCCCATTATCCAGAGAAAACAAGCAAGAAACAGAGAGTTATTGGTGAGAGGAAATAGGCTTCCTGTGCAGGGGGACTCAGTGTCTGTAATAGCTTTAGACTATACTTTTTAACACTGTCATTCTGACATTCTTCCTAGCTCGCTAGGTCTTGGGCCTTGAATGAATGATGGTGGTATAGCATGCTGGTTCTCAGGTAAGTTAAGTAAGACAAGCCAAGAGGGACGACCTATACGCTGGCAAACTGCTTTAGAAAATGTTGAACACGGAAAACAACTTTCACAATGGTCTCTAACGGTTTGTGAAGATATATAACCTGACAAAGTGAGTGGAAAAGTATCATTTCTTTGCAAGTAGATATACAGTGAGGGAAAAAAGTATTTGATCCCCTGCTGATTTTGTATGTTTGCCCACTGACAAAGAAATGATCAGTCTATAATTTTAATGGTAGGTTTATTTGAACAGTGAGAGACAGAATAACAACAAAAAAATCCAGAAAAACGCATGTGAAAAATGTTATAAATTGAATTGCATTTTAATGAGGGAAATAAGTATTTGACCCCTCTGCAAAACATGACTTAGTACTTGGTGGCAAAACCCTTGTTGGCAATCACAGAGGTCAGACGTTTCTTGTAGTTGGCCACCAGGTTTGCACACATCTCAGGAGGGATTTTGTCCCACAGTCATTAATGTTCCGAGGCTGACGTTTGGCAACTCGAACCTTCAGCTCCCTCCACAGATTTTCTATGGGATTAAGGTCTGGAGACTGGCTAGGCCACTCCAGGACCTTAATGTGCTTCTTCTTGAGCCACTCCTTTGTTGCCTTGGCCGTGTGTTTTGGGTCATTGTCATGCTGGAATACCCATCCACG
>QNTS01000042.1:1132746-1229643 GCA_003317085.1 Hucho hucho
CGGTTCTTTTGTGTTTCTTCCATTTGCGAATAATCGCACCAACTGTTGTCACCTTCTCACCAAGCTGCTTGGCGATGGTCTTGTAGCCCATTCCAGCCTTGTGTAGGTCTACAATCTTGTCCCTGACATCCTTGGAGAGCTCTTTGGTCTTGGCCATGGTGGAGAGTTTGGAATCTGATTGATTGATTGCTTCTGTGAACAGGTGTATTTTATACAGGTAACAAACTGAGATTAGGAGCACTCCCTTTAAGTGTGCTCCTAATCTCAGCTCGTTACCTGCATAAAAGACACCTGGGAGCCAGAAATCCTTCTGATTGAGAGGGGGTCAAATACTTATTTCCCTCATTAAAATGCAAATCAATTTTTTATATTTTTCACATGCGTTTTTCTGGTATTTTTTGTTGTTATTCTGTCTCTCACTGTTCAAATAAACCTACCATTAAAATTATAGACTGATCATTTCTTTGTCAGTGGGCAAACGTACAAAATCAGCAGGGGATCAAATACTTTTTTCTCTCACTGTATATGGTGTAATGGGTGTTATGTTGCTAATACTGTAAATATTGCACCGTTAATGTAGCAATTCAGCTCCTATTTTCATTTATCCTCACAGCAGTCAAAGCAATATTAACAATCTTATACTAAATTGTTTCATTACAAAAGATTTAATTCCATCTGATTTTTAAAACTCATTAAAAAGTTATTCACTAAAATAATGAACATAAAACCATTCTTCTCAGATAAATTTGATTTCCCTTCTTTATGTAACCGAGAGTGCTTTACAGAGAGAGACAAACTGACTAAGAGAGTCATCTAAGAGTAATCTAAGAGAGTCATCTCTGGAGGAGCAGAAAGTTACAAGTTCCAGTAATTGCATTTCATAATAAAGAAAGCATGTCTCAGCTTCTTGCCCCCATATAATGACATCCAATTAGAAAAGGGTAATTCAGCTTTGCCTCTCTACATGAATTTCAGCACCAAGAAAATCACACTCATGAAACATGTCCCTCAAATTACTTCTCCTGGAAATAGCTGATCCTCCTAAACTTGTCAACTCTAACATTGCCCCTTTATATGTAAACAGAACATAGAGCATTATCATTATTATGCCTGCCTGCTGTGGTCCAGGTACCCTCTAATCACCAACCTACTCTGCTCTGCCTGGCCCATCCATACTAAGGATATGACTAAGGCTACAGCAGGAGATGGGTGTCCACCACAGGAGGTTGGTGGCACTAATTGGGGAGGACAGGCTTGTGGTAATGGCTGGAGCCAGATCAGTGGAATAGTATCAAACACATCAATCACATGATTTCCATGTGTTTGATGGCATTCCATTTACTGCGTTCCAGGAATTATTATGAGCCGTCCTTCCCTCAGCAGCCTCCACTGGACTGTCTACATACAGTTTCTGTCCTGTCCATGTTTTGAATCCAGGTAGATTATGAGGCTGATTGCCACTAATAGGAAGTAATACCTCATGGCTGTTTTCTGATAGATACCAGACAGTAAATGGGATTCTAAAGCTGACATGCTCTACAGGCAGTTATGGTTATACCTGCATTGCCATATGTAAATTCTTTTGCCAAGATAGATTATTTTCAGGACAGCTTTCCTGTGATTTTGGGAGCTTAGAGATGATCAGTGTAAGGAAGTTAACAGCATGTCAGTTTCACACAGGTCTTACCATTGCAGCAGAGGATACGGGGATTAAAAAAACTTCAAATCGCAAGATGCAAATGCATCAAACAGTGGGAAAATCAGCATGACATAGTGTTGGGGCTATTGTGCCTGCTTCTGCCAGGGTTGTTATCTCTTGATAGGTTTGCAATTGATGGCATACTATTGTGCTAGAGGAACTAACTAATTGTAATCTACTGTTGTGACATCAAATGTAAAGAGATTATTATATGCAGAGCTACTCTGGCGCCTGTAGTAATGGAAATTTCAAGCTATGTACCGGAGGAAAATGAATGGCCTTGGATAAGCTCAAGTCCCATAGGTCTTCCCCTCATTGCAAAAGACTTGACATACATGATTAAAATATGAATCAATACAGAGTCTGTCTGCTTTTTTTAGATTTTTATTCTGATTTCTAGCCCAGATGGAGGTAGGCAGGGAGGCCAGGGGGCTGGAGGCCTGCTCTGGTCCACCCGTTGACCTGCCGTGTGTCCACTAGCCTCCTCCATGGATTACGCTGTGAATTTCTCCGGCTTGTCTGCGTTTTTCCTCCCCAACAGTGGGACACCTGTTTCTGCTGCCGGCAGCCCTAGATGGGTCATCTAAAGACGATTATGTCAGGCGGCGGAGAGATGAACCGACTCTGCAGGGGAGAAGTGCGACTGACAGTCAAGATAATTTCTTTCTTCCTCCGTCTAGCTCATCTCTCTTTTTCATGACTTTTTTTATTCCCATTTCTTATGAGTGGAGAATATGGGATGTATCCCTCCAGGGGATCAATGAAATGTTGAGCCAAAGTAAAGAATGAGAGTAAAAACAACAACTGAAAATATAACTCAATATAATAGAAGATTCCATTTGGATTATGACAGAGAGCCAATGAAGCAGAATGATCACATTATTTACACTGTAGGCTATGGGTGCTGGTGATGTAATTTAATTAAATGCTGTATAACCTTTTATACTGTATACCCTGCAGTCAGGAAAGAGTAAATATTCAAGAAGGAATTTAGAATTTCAATTGCAGCCTTCACACCTACAGTAGCTCCCCTTTATTGCACCCGAAAGGAGTACAACTACTGTCTGCGGGTATAACTAACTAAAGTGATTATGAACTCTCTTCGGCAAGCAAACAATCTTTGACAAGTTTTCAAATTATCTAATTATCCAAAGTGACAAACATTTGAAAGTGCTTTTGGGTGTATATCAATTCCACCAACAATGACATTAAACTCTGTGAGTTGGATGCTCATCGAAGGTTTCTTCTTGCTCCTGAGAAAATCAGAGGAAGAATTTGAAGGCCCATTTTCAAGACCTGCTGATACAAAGTGCATTTGAGGCAATTGACAGGCTGTAAGGACAACATGCTAATCTGCTGAGAAATATAGTGACAAGGTTGATCAGAGAATTTATTTGGTATAGTTTCGCAATTATTGGGCAATGCAAATGGAAAGAGCTCTAACCTTAAGGAATCTTGCATTGTGTTAATTAAAAAAACTCTTTGTGCTTCATTTTATAGGAAAATGTTAGGTTCAATATAGTAGTTCATTACTTTAAAGTTAAAATGCAGCCATTTTTTTCTCAATATCAAATCATTTCTGGGTAGCAATTAAGTACCTTAGAGTGATTGTTTTAAATTAAAATGGTCAAAAATAAACAAAAATAGCTTATTAGTTTAATGCAATTTCTCAATGTAGCTAGGACTGTCTGGGAGTGGTCTGAGAGAGAGGCTTGATCGGGTGATGTGTAACCTGAAAACTAACTTTTGGCAGAGCGGAGGCAAAAATGTCTTTGTTATTGGTCGTCACCAGGCAGTCCAAAAAAAACTAAAACAAGGTGAAATTTAAAACAGCTCTTACACTATAAGTGCATTATCATAATTTTCACAATTTCACAGCATTATTCCAACCTCATAGTGTGGAAATATATATAAAACACAGGAAAATCACATTTTTGACTTCACTGCCCCTTTATATGTAAAAAGAACATTATCATTATCATTATTCTTTGTGTTACTTCTGCGTTGCACAAAATGTCCATATGTTATAATAATGTTTTCTTGAAATACTTTTTTCTCATCAGCTTCAATATGAACAGAATTCTTTAGAATCAATAGAAAACCACCAGACCAATTTAAGGCCACGTGACAAACAATAATGCAGATACTAGGGATGGGGGTGTGAGCATGCGGGTCTGGGCAGATGAGATGGAGTCATTTGTGTGCGCCTGTAAGTTCGTATGTGTATGTTTGTATTTGGAGGGGAAAAAAAAGAAAAAAAGAAAACCACCAGTCCATCAAACATTCTCTGACAAACCTTCATAATTAATAACACACTTCTAAGACCTGTCGTTCATAGCCATATGTCAGGAACACTCTGTACTTAAGCTGCATTGTCCATTATGCTCTGGTTTACACTAAGGTAGGGGAATTCCTCAATCATTTACATTTCCTTGAAATATTTCATTATGGTCCCAAAAAGCAATTAAGCCACATTAACAAGCAATGGTTTGGCTATTGTCTCTAACGTCAGCCATTAATGCTAGGATTAAGGTTTGCCTCTCTATTCTCATTTGAGGCAGTTAATGGCTTTCTGCGTCTCTGGCAATAACGTGATTTATATGCTAGGCCATTTTCCTCACTTATAGCACAGTGCTAGTGGATATACATCAATTCTGTTTTTCCCTGTCAAAGACTCATCACCCTCGGTATTAAGTTATACTTTCCATCAATAGTACAGCTAAAGTCAGTAGCTTGTGTTTTCATCTAACCAGCAATTATTATTTATTTATTTTATCATGCACTTGCTCCTATTTTGGCCCCATATTTCTTAAACTGTGTGTTGCATTAGTGAAAAACACTTTTCATCTAGGCTTGATGGTTCTCGGCATGACTGAGTCAAGTCAGGGCCTTAGTGAAATCAGTGGTTTCCCAATGTAAAAAGTGCCTGCTATAACTCCAGTCCTGGGAAAGTATTTGAGCTGACAGTAAATCAAAACCAAGGACACTCTTCCACAGCACCGGGGGACTTAGGAGAGATTGAGATGATATCACCATACAGTACAACGATAATAAGCCTGCACACATTCATCACCCCAGGCAGAAAGCCTTACCTCAGCTAAAGGCTCCATTCATTTCCACTGAATAGCCACAGTCTAACTTCATGATCATTCTATTATTTCTGATTCCTCCCATGTTAAATTAAAACGTCCTAATCTTGGAGTTAAAACGGTTGGCCTGCTACTGGCTTCTTGTTCCTTTGAGAAGTTCTCACTAGCCATTGTATTTTCAAACTGCCGTCATTTCTTTCTCTGCAGAAATAGACAGCTATATTGTTTGTACATTGTTTCACTTGTAAATATGATCTGTCTTGTGCCGTTATAAAAACATTACCATATGCTGCAATGCCAATACATGATTTTGTTTATATTGTATTGAGCAGTCTGTGAAGACAGAGGAATTAACATAGAGCTGAGCATAGCTATTCAGACGGAATACAAGTGAAGGTTACTGCCATAAGAAGTACTTTCTCTATGATGATTCATCATTTAATAACTAATGCACAAAATAATGCAAGGATTGCAAATGTGTACCATTTTCTCAGATACCCTTGGTCTGCGTTAGGCATACTAATCGTATGAATAGATATGGTCCTGAATAGTTTCTTCCTAAGGATCATCTCTGGGTCATAAGTTGTTTACGATTGCAATGAGAATCACAATGTGTTATTCAAGAAGACAACGCTTCAGAATGTGCTGCACCTAAAGAAGGTAAAGCGGTCAGATGGCGCGGATGCTATGCTACAGGACTGTTTTGCTAGCACAGACTGGAATATGTTCTGTGATTCATCCAATGGCATCGAGGAGTATACCACCTCAGTCACCGGCTTCATCAATAAGTGCATCGATGACGTCGTCCCCACAGTGACCATACGTACATAGCCCAACCAGAAGCCGTGGATTACAGGCAACATCCGCACTGAGCTAAAGGCTAGAGCTGCCGCTTCCAAGGAGCGGGACACTAATCTGGACACTTATAAGAAATCCCGCTATGCCCTCATAAAAACCATCAAACAGGCAAAGCGTCAATACGCTCGTCGGATGTGGCAGGATTTATACTACAGACTACAAAGGGAAACCCAGATAAACTTGGATTAGCTAACACAACGTGCCACTGGAACACAGGAGTGATGGTTGCTGATAATGGGCCTCTGTACGCCTATGTAGATATTCCATAAAAAATCAGACGTTTTACAGCTACAATAGTCATTTACAACATTAACAATGTCTACACTGTATTTCTGATCAATTTGATGTTATTTTAATGGACAAAAAATGTGATTTTCTTTAAAAAACAAGGACATTTCTAAGTGACCCCAAACTTTTGAATGGTAGTGTATATACTAGGCGGTGTCAGACGCCATAGACTGTTCTCTCTTCTACCGCACGGCACCGGTACTGGAGCCGCAAGTCTAGGTCCAAAAGGCTCCTTAACAGCTTCTACCCCCAAGCTATAAGACTGCTAAACAATTAATCAAATGGCCACCCAGACTATTTACATTGACCCCCACCCGTTATAGAAATTTTGTTCTCAATGTTCATAAACTGAACTTCAATTAAACAAACTCTGTCTGTTACGCAGTATTTGTAAGATACTGGTTGAAGTGAGACAAACAGAGGCCCAATCTATAATGGTCAAATGTAAATTGTTTATTCACGAGAGAGCTCTGATCTTAAAAGGTGTACAGTCTTTTATATGGTACAATGTTGAAATACAAAAAATACAAAGGCCCCACCATATTCCCCACCCTTTCCAGGAAATAGTGTTTTCCCACAGTACCCATTCATTCCTTATCACAATCTTTGCAACATAAGTCAACCTTGGACAGCTCCTAACCGTCCCTCCCGTCCCTAGGACCAGAAGCCTTCCCACATATGTCTGATTAGAACTAAGAATGCTTTGTTCTCACAGATACTCTCTAGGTCAAATTGTACCAGCCTGTTCCACTCTCCACAATATTCATTTCTAGACACACACATTAATTGGACTACCATTTTGTCTTATAACCCTATCTCTATTGCATACATTTTCAGAATGGAATATTCTTAGATGTACAAACATTTAGTCATTAACCATAAAATCTATAACAACCCCAATCTATGCAGTCACTTTAACCCTACCTACATGTACAAATGACCTCGACTAACCTGTACCCTCGCACATTGACTCGGTACTGGTACGCCCGTATACAGCCTCATTATTGTTATGTAATTTTATTGTGTTCATTTTTATTTTATAAATATTTTCTTAACTCTATTTCTTGAACTGCTGGTTATTTTTGATCTATTTAACTAGACAAGTCTGTTAAGAACAAATTCATATTTACAATGACGGCATACCCCGGCCAAACCCGGACGACGCTGGGCCAATTGTGCACCGCCCTATGGGACTCCCAATCACGGCCAGATGTGATACAGCTTGGATACGAACCAGGGACTGTAGTGACACCTCTTGCACTAAGATGCAGTGCCTTAGACCGCTGCGCCACTAGGGCTTGTAGGCAAGTGTTTCACGGTAAGATCTACACCTGTTGTATTCAGCGCATGTGACAAATACAATTTGATTTGATGTTGTAGCTAGGCATTGTCTTACATCAGATAGCGCATTGATTCCGCCTGCAGGGACGAGCGTCACATAGGAGTGACGCCATCTGACATAAGACAATGGTAGCTAGATTGCCTTGATTTTCATGACCAAGCAGCTTGTCAACTATAAACGGACAGGTGCATTCCTTCTTCATCACAATTAAAACATGCTGTTCATCACATGGCCACCTTGAGGGTGGAACAGAGATTTGGCTCAGAATGTTGGGGTGTTTGTGTCTCTTAAGTTTACAAATGAAAGAATTCTGGAAGTGGAGGAGGCACTGAATTCAGGCTTAATTATCCCAGAATTTCTCTTCTCTCTTATCTCTTCACACTATCTCTGGACAGATGCCATACCATCGTGTGATTGGCTCCCACTCCTTCTGGCGTTTACCATTAAGGGGAAAATGTGCATGGGCAATGTAGCAACACATTTTGGTAATGTTTCATACAGTATTATATCCACGGTTGAGGAGTAACTGATTACCTGTAAAAAGTTACATGTAATCTGATTATCTTTTTTTTCTTCTTTACATTACCAGCAGAAATATTGTTTTACATTAAATTTTTTTAACCTTTATTTAACTAGGCAATTCTTATTTACAATGACGACCTACACCGGCCAAACAAGGATGACGCTGGGCCAATTGTGCGCCACCCTTTGGGACTCCCAATCACGTCCGGTTGTGATACAGCCTGGATTGTAAATCAGATTTCAGATACTTTTGAATAACTACATGATTACTTATGCAAAAAATAAGACACTATGAAACCTTTCTGTTCTCAATGACATTCAATTCAGCGTTGAAAAGAGGCGCAAGTTTAAGTTTATTCCACCTGAGCGAGTCTTGACCACAAGTCAGAGACCACTATGATGACACACCAAATGTGTTGATCCTTTTTGTCTTCTTCGAATGCTTATTAAGGGGGAATGTAATCCAAAAGTAACTGAAAGTAATCCGATTACATTACTGTGTTTGGGTAGTCCAAAAGTTACATTACACATAAAAAAAATTAACAGGTAACTAGTAACTGTAACAGATAACATTTAGAAGGTAACCTACCCAACCCTGAATTTATATCATAACGAATATACCTGTTAATTTCCTCATCTTTGTGTAACACCAATTGATCTTGATTCATCTGAACCAAACAAACTCATTTTTGCTTGAGGAAAAGCTTTTGCTTGAAATGGAAACATTTGTTAGCTGGGTAAAAAGACATCAAAACTTGCAGGCCTAAGTAATACCATAATGAAGTATGAGTTTCCTCTTCGCGGTTCCAGGTAGAAAGTGTGTGAAGACAAGAGCAAGGACAGCTGTGTCAACTTGAACAGCCTCAGAGGCCCACGCATGTGTCAGGGCTACATGTGGGCCCACAGGGAAATCAAAGCAGGGGAGGGATACGTGCAAGCGGAAGGCTAGTGAGCTCTAAGTGCTGAGATCTGACACAATGAGATCTGTAGCGCTGGACCACCTGCGGTAATTGTGCTGAAGAAGAGATAGGAGACATTTGTTTGATCTGCTGGATATAACTTTTTTTTTTTACACTCTTAGAAACAAAGGTGTTATCTAGAACCCTTTGAAGAACACTTTTTGGTAGAACCTTGAACCAAAAGGGTTCTACCTGGAACCAAAAAGGGTTCTTCAAAGGGTTCCCCTATAGGGACAACTGAAGAAACCTTTTAGGTTCTAGATAGCACCTTTTTTCTAAGATTGTAGCTGTCTGTCACACAACCACCAGTGAGAGTTCAGCATGCTAACACCACCAGCCTGCTACAGCTTATGCTATTTTAGCTGGAGTTTTGTGTATTCTTAGGTAACCCTACTGGACCCACATCTGACACAAACATAACTGTATCACACGCAAATAGTACATGCACATAAACTTTAAGCAGAGATAATGTAGCTCCTAAAGACTGCCAGTTGTTCTACTGAATCGGTCCCGTCTTTAACTGTTTTTCAGATAAACTCCCCCAGACGTGTCTTCAAATGAGTACTGCTACTACATCTAGAATTAGATCTCCATTCCACAAGGTGACACAAATGAACCCCTGGTCTTAACACAGAATGCATTGTAAGGCGTTTTCTATGTATGCTTCTTTCTCGTTCTGAGACTAAAGTGTTAGAATCATGCTTTCCTTTTTCTGAACAGAAATGAGCTATCTCTCAATAGATTCTATGCAGCACACATCCAGACATCTAGTTCAATAGTTGGCATCGAGTCTCCCCCTCCTCTCTCTATCTCCCTCAATATTATATTTTAATTTCAATTTAAGTGGCTTTATTGGCATGGGAAACATATGTTTACATTGCCAAAGCAAGTGAAATAGATAAAACAAAAGTGAAATAAACAATAAAAAATGAACAGTAAACATTACATTTACAAAGGTTCCCAAAGAATAAAGACATTTTAAATGTCATATTATGTCTATATACAGTGTTGTAATGATGTGCAAATAGTTAAAATACAAAAGGGAAAATAAATAAACATACATATAGGTTGTATTTACAATGGGGTTTGTTCTTCACTGGTTGCAGGTCACACATCTTGCTGCTGCGATTGCACACTGGTATTTCACCCAATAGATTGTTTTCAAATTCTTTGTGGGTCTGTGTAATCTGAGGGAAATATGTGTCTCTAATATGGTCATGCATTTGGCAGGAGGTTAGGAAGTGCAGCTCAGTTTACACCTCATTTTGTGGGCAGTGTGAACATAGCCTGTCTTCTCTTGAGAGCCAGGTCTGCCTTCGGCTGCCTTTCTCAATAGCAAGGCCATGCTCACTGAGTCTGTACATAGTCAAAGATTTCCTTAATTTTGGGTCAGTCACAGTGGTCAGGTATTCTGCCACTGTGTTCTCTCTGTTTAGGGCCAAATAGCATTCTAGTTTGCGCAGTTTTTTTGTAAATTCTGTCCATTGTGTCAAGTAATAATTTTTTAGTTTTCTCATGATTTGGTTGGTCTAATTGTGTTGCTGTCCTGTGGCTCTGTGGGGACTGTTTGTGTTTGTGAACAGAGACCCAGGACTTTTTATTTTGTTAATTTTTTTCACCTTTATTTAACCAGGTAGGCTAGTTGAGAACAAGTTCTCATTTACAACTGCGACCTGGCCAAGATAAAGCAAAGCAGTTCGACACATACAACAACACAGAGATACACATGGAATAAACAAACATACAGTCAATAATACAGTAGAAAAAAAAGTCTATATACAGTGTGTGGAAATTAGGTACGATAGGGAGGTAAGGCAATAAATAGGCCATGGTGGCGAAGTAATTACAATATAGCAATTAAACACTGGTATGGTAAATATGCAGAAGATGAATGTGCAAGTAGAGATACTGGGGTGCAAAGGAGCAAGATAAATAAATAAATACAGTATGGGGATGAGGTAATTGGATGGGCTATTTACAGATGGGCTATGTACAGGTGCAGTGATCTGTCAGCTGCTCAGACAGCTGGTGCTTAAAGCTAGTGAGGGAGATATGAGTCTCCAGCTTCAGTGATCTTTGCAGTTCATTCCAGTCATTGGCAGCAGAGAACTGGAAGGAAAGGCGGCCAAAGGAGGAATTGGCTTTGGGGGTCACCAGTGAGATATACTTGCGTGCTACGGGTGGGTGCTGCTATGGTGACCAGTGAGCTGTGATAAGGCGGGGCTTTACCTAGCAAAGACTTGTAGATTACCTGGAGCCAGTGGGTTTGGCGATGAGTATGAAGCGAGGGCCAGCCAACGAGAGCGTACAGGTCGCAGTGGTGGGTAGTATATGGGGCTTTGGTGACAAAACAGATGGCACTGTGATAGACTGCATCCAATTTGTTGAGTAGAGTGTTGGAGGCTATTTTGTAAATGACATCGCCGAAGTCGAGGATCGGCAGGATGGTCAGTTTTACGAGGGTATGTTTGGCAGCATGCGTGAAGGATGCTTTGTTGCAAAATAGGAAGCCGATTCTAGATTTTATTTGGATTGGAGATGCTTAATGTGAGTCTGGAAGGAGAGTTTACAGTCTAACCAGACACCTAGGTATTTGTCCACATATTCTAAGTCAGAACCGTCCAGAGTACTGATGCTGGACGGGCGGGCAGGTGCGGGCAGCGATCACTTGAAGAGCATGCATTTAGTTTTACTTGCATTTAAGAGCAGTTGGAGGCCACGGAAGGAGAGTTGTATGGCATTGAAGCTCGTCTGGAGGTTAGTTAACACAGTGTCCAAAGAAGGGCCAGAGGTATACAGAATGGTGTCGTCTGCGTAGAGGTCGACCAGAGAATCACCAGCAGCAAAAGCGACATCAATGATGTATACAGAGAAGAGAGTCGGCCCGAGAATTGAACCCTGTGGCACCCTCATAGAGACTGCCAGAGGTCCGGACAATAGGCCCTCCAATTTGACACACTGAACTCTGTCTGAGAAGTAGTTGGTGAACCAGGCGAGGCAATCATTTGAGAAACCAAGGCTGCTGAGTCTGCCAATTAGAATGTGGTGATTGACAGAGTCAAAAAGCCTTGGCCAGGTCGATGAATACGGCTGCACAGTAATGTCTCTTATCGATGGCGGTTATGACATCGTTTAGGACCTTGAGCGTGGCTGAGGTGCACCCATGACCAGCTCTGAAACCAGATTGCATAGCGGAGAAGGTACGGTGGGATTCGAAATGGTCGGTAATCTGTTTGTTAACTTGGCTTTCGAAGACCTTAGAAAAGCAGGGTAGGATAGATATAGGTCTGTAGCAGTTTGGGTCTAGAGTGTATCCCCCTTTGAAGAGGGGGATGACCGTGGCTGCTTTCCAATCTTTGGGAATCTCAGACGATACGAAAGAGAGGTTGAACAGGCTAGTAATAGGGGTTGCAACAATTTCGGATGATAATTTTAGAAAGAGAGGGTCCAGATTGTCTAGCCCGGCTGATTTGTAGGGGTCCAGATTTTGCAGCTCTTTCAGAACATCAGCTATCTGGATTTGGGTGAAGGAAAAATGGGGGAGGCTTGGGCGAGTTGCTGTGGGGGGTGCAGGGCTGTTGACCGGGGTAGGGGTAGCCAGGTGGAAAGCATGACCAGCCGTAGAAAAATGCTTATAGAAATTCTCAATTATAGTGGATTTATCGGTGGTGACAGTTTCTTAGCCTCAGGGCAGTGGGCAGCTGGGAGGAGGTGCTCTTATTCTCCATGGACTTTACAGTGTCCCAGAACTTTTTTGAGTTTGTGCTACAAGATGCATTTCTGCTTGAAAAAGCTAGCCTTAGCTTTCCTAACTGCCTGTGTATGTTGGTTCCTAACTTCCTTGAAAAGTTGCATATCACCAGAGCTATTCGATGCTAATTCATAACACCACAGGATGTTTTTGTGCTGGTCAAGGGCAGTCAGGTCTGGAGAGAACCAAGTGCTATATCTGTTCCTGGTTCAATTTTTTTGTAAAGGGGCTTATTTAAGATGGTGAGGAAGGCACTTTTAAAGAATAACCAGGCATCCTCTACTGACGGGATGAGGTCAATATCCTTCTAGGATACCCGCTGAAGTGTTTTAGGGAGCGTTTGACAGTGATGAGGGGTGGTCGTTTGACTGCAGACCCATTATGGATGCAGGCAATGAGGCAGTGATCGCTGAGATCTTGGTTGAAAACAGCAGAGGTGTATTTGGAGGGCAAGTTGGTTAGGATGATATCTATGAGGGTGGCCGTGTTTACGAATTTGGGGTTGTACCTGGTGGGTTCATTGATAATTAATTGATAATCATTGAGTAGCTTGCTTAGGGTGGCTCTTCTCCAGGTTTATTTCTCTGTAGGTGATGGCTTTGTTATGGAAGGTTTGTGAATTGCTTCCTTTTAGGTGGTTGTAGAATTTAACAGCTCTTTTCTGGATTTTGATAATTTGCGGGTATCGGCCTAATTCTGCTCTGCATGCATTATTTGTTTTTTACATTGTACACAGAGGATATTTTTGCAGAATTCTGCATGCAGAATCTCAATTTGGTGTTTGTCCCATTTTGTGAATTCTTGATTGGTGAGCGGACCCTAGACCTCACAACCATAAAGGGCAATGGGTTCTAACTGATTCAAATATTTTTAGCCAGGTCCTAATTGGTATGTGAAATTGTATGTTTCTTTTGATGGCATAGAAGGCCCTTCTTGCTTTGTTTCTCAGATCGTTCACAGCTTTGTGGAAGTTACCTGTGGCACTGATGTTTAGGCTGAGGTATGTATCGTTTTTTGTGTGCTCTAGGACAACGGTGTCTAGATGGAATTTGTATTCGTGGTCCTGGGAATTTTTCATTTTATTTTAGCCCAACAAGCTGTTTTTAAAAAAAACTTTGCAAGACAGGCAATTTACTGTTAACCTCTCAAGGCACCGGGGCAGTATTCGGAAGTTTGGAGTCTGGCGTGCCCAAAGTAAAATGCCTGCCACTCAGGCCCAGAAACTAGGATATGCACATAATTAGTACTATTGGATAGGAAACACTCTGAAGTTTCTAAAACTGTTAAAATAATGTCTGTGAGTTTTTTCTTTGTGACGCCCTCACTTTCAATGTCTGCCTATGGGATTCTCTGTAAAATAGGACCCAGGTTGCAGTACCTATGGCTTCCACTAGATGTCAACAGTCTTTAGACAAGGTTTCATGCGTTTATCATGGAAGATCACAGAATAGAAGAAGAATATGTAAGAGGATGGAGGAAGTCACTTCAGTTTTTTTGTGCGCGAGACCGTGTGCGCGTTCCTCGGTATTTTCCTTTTCTATCATTTAGGATACTATCCGTGTGAAATATAATCGTTAATATACATAAAAGTATACCTAAGGATACATTATAAATTATGTTTGATTTGTTTGGGCAAAGTTAATAGGTATAATTTGAACGCTTTCTCTTCACTATACAATGGGCGAGTAGACTGTGGATTTTATGAACATAACGCGCCAACCAAACGGAGATATATGGATATAAACAATGACTTTTTCTAACAAAAGGAACATGGATTGTCTTGCTTGGACACTTCGGATTGCCCTCAGCAGAAGATCATCAAAGGTAAGCGATTTATTTTAGCTCTTATATGTGTTTTGTGAGACCCGCGCTGGTTATGGATTTATGCTAATGCATAAAATATGTGAGGTGCTATCCTCAAACAATCAAATGTTGTTCTTTCGCCGTGAAGCCTTTTTGAAATCTGACAACGCTGTGATATTGCCAAGACTCTAAGCTTTTGATGACTATGCAACACTTGTATATTGATGAATGTTTTATAATTCAACTTTTGAATTCTGAATTTGGCACCTTACATTTCTCTGGGTAGTGTCGGGAATGGGGCGCTAGCGCCCCAATGATCTTTAAGATTAAAGAACTGATACACAGTTCTTCACTGGCGAGTCCGGTCTTGGCCTGCTGGTATGAAGAGGGAAGATGGATAACGAGGTGTTTTCACAGCATGTAGTCAAAAAACACAAGGCTCTCCCAGGTCATGGGTGCAATATGCAAATATGCGAGTACCTTATTACACTGTCTTGGAGGCTGGAAGACACATAAAGCAATGAATCATAAATTGACAACGGTTTCAATGTAACCCAAAAAGGTAATGATATCCATGATACTGTAGCAACAGATCCAAGATGAGACTGTAATATGTTCTGCCATAAGTTACTGCCCATTATTCATGTCATAATGAATCAATAAACTATGCAAGAGCATAGATCATCAATTTCTGTTAAGTGCCTCTGCAGGCGCGTCCCTAATTGATGTGCTGTCTGTCACCTCCGGCCGCATGGCAAATGGCCCAACAAAACAAAAAAGACAATGCCCAAGGACTAGTCAGCCCTTCCCCCTCTGAAGTGCCAAAATGTATCACTCTGTTACAGTAACCAGAGGACTGATTATTGAAATGTGTGTTAGTGATGCTATTGCTTCCATGTCTGGTATCTATCTAAAACCTGTCCCCGGAGGAGAACTCTGATGCTATCTATATGGATGTATGATCTCTGTGGTAACTTGTATCTGGACAGGATGAACTCTAACTGGCTATGCAAAGGGTTTTATAGTCTTTAGCAACTCTGCCGTATCTCCACTGTCTCATCCCACACACCAGCCTTTAGATGCTGTGACATCCTGTGGAGATTGGGCCTGGGTGATCAGGTTACTGTAACTTGGTATCGTTTAATTGGTCAATGGTGGTTGGTTTTGATTTGAAAGAGTCACACCTTCAAATGTTATAAATGGAATTAAATGCATTTGTTCTGCCTCTTATCCTGTATCCTTCCCATGGAATAAGGTTGTATGCTTCTCTTGTAAGCTACCCAGGCCTTCGGCTTGAGTAGGCCTGTTATGTTCATGCTTGGCTTTGGTAACTCTAGGATCATGCCTAGATCATGCCACTACACCTCTCTTACCATAAGGTAGGCATGAGAAATGCATCACAATCACAGTGTGAAAGCATTATCAGGATTATTAACAGCAGGAGAGCCCTCGCTACACTACAGTGTCAACAACGAACTATACCATGTTCCAAAAAGACACTCAAATATTGCTGTAAAACTGGACTGACTGCTTTTATTACTGAACAGAGAGAAAGTTTACTTTAGAAGGGCACATTGAAACTTTAGCAGGACATTTTGAAAATAGGATATTATAGAGTGGTTATTCACCATGCATAAACTGAAGTCCATGGCAATGTCATTAAGGACAGGGTGATATGCTGCTGCTTTGGGGATCACTCAAATACTGAGAAAGCAAGTCAACGTCAGAGCAGCATTAAAAGCTTTCCCAATGCACAGCGTTTTTCGTTAAAAGCAAAGGATTTGCAAAAAAGTATTAGGCCCCCTTGCAAGATCATTCAAATTAGGCGTCTTCTGCTTTGAATTTTGAAACAATGTTGACAGAGAGAGAAGTGGAAGGGGGAGAGAGAAAGAGGGAAGTAGGAGAGGGAGAGAGAAAGAGGGAAGGAGGAGAAAGGGAGAGAGAAACAGGGAAGTAGGAGAGAGGGAGAGAGAATTCAGCCACACAAGATCAGGCATTTTCTATAACAAAATTCATAAAGCTCAAATAAAGTGGTATTTTGGCAAAGGATTTAATAAGTAAATTAAGGGCATGATTTTATTGACTTGTTTAGAATACTACTTAAGTGTACATTGATAGAAATTCCTCCTCCATCACTACCTACTGTAATGGACCATGGGCAAAAAGAGGTCGTACAAGTACTTTGAAGTACTTTGAAATTATTAACTTTTCTGCTCTCACTGTTGGCTGCTGGCCATTCTTCCATCATATATTTCCAACAGTCTTGGGTTTGAATAAGAAATCAATGCTACAGCCCATCCACCTATACCCTCTATGGCAGTCAGTCATGCAAATGTGCTCTCTAAATCTGAAACTTTGTCAAGCCAGCACATCCCCAATCCCATCCTGCCCCTTTAATCTCCTGTGTTTTGCATTTATGCGGCAGGTGCTTTTTGTTGGGTTACTGCTGGTGAATGAAAGAGCACCCTGTCGTTTGTGGCTGCGTGGGGAAAATCCAACTTCATTCACATGCAGGGCCAGGTAACACCAGTGTTGTTCATGTCTCCTGAGGTTTCTCCTACAGACAGTCTGTTAATGCAGCTTCGTCGTTGGGAAGACAGGCCGACCCTGCCCCTGCCACGTGGAATACTAATGCCCTCTGTCATGCAGAGACCCCTTATACACACCTTCTTTCTCTTGTCTTTTCTTTATGTAGCATTAAAAAGTCTAAAAATCTATTTTCACCGTGTTGCAAAGTTATCAAAGATCTGGCTTGGAACTCTGATCTCAATTTCACAGCCTCCCCCTCTCTCTTTCTTCCTTGCAGGGGAGGGTTCTAGATAGGTCCAGGTTGGATCTTCCTCAGGAGTTAGGATCGACGGAGTAGGACGGAGAGTAATAGATGGATGACAGAGGATGAGGGGTGGAGATGAAGAGCTCGATATGAGGTGAAGGCTGAGTGACAGTCATGTGGGGGTCTCAGGCGAGTCGCCAGGGATGGCCTTCTGCCCACAATTACTGACCTGTCCAGGTGAGCCGTGATGAGTTGGCCAGAACCGTAACCTACAATTGGAGCGGCTTAAAGTCCCGGTCCCTCTTCAGTCATCGAATTTCACAGAAGTCCCCTCAGATTATCTCACACTTTGATTCCTACTGGAGGAGAATAGGGCCCCTCTTTGAATCAGCAGCCAGGCAGAAAATGTGAAGAGAGCAGAGCAGGCTGCATAATTGACTTTGGACTGAGGCGACATTCAAGTCTGCAGAGGTGTATCTGATTGGAAGCTGCCCTCCTGCCCCGTTCTGTTTACGTCTGCAGTCTCCTCCCAGACAAAAATAAATGACGACAAACATTAACAATGAAGTGGCTCCCTGTTTGACGATGTTATATTTTAATGACATTCTCTTTTATCTATGGCTATGTTGGGTAGATAAAGTCTCCAGACAAGACAGTTGAATGCACAGGTGATGGAGAGGCTTCTTTCCTTTATTTGACTTCATTTAGAAATAATCCCTCAAGGGCCTAAACCACATCCACAAATAACCACTATGAAAAAGAAAGGCAAACACAGCACACCTGCCAAAGAAATAACATACAAATGCTTCTCAGAGAAAGATAAAACTACTTGTATGGTGAGGGTCAATACCAAAGCCAAATTGGCCCACTAGGGGGCTTTGTCCCGCTAAAAAAACTCAATGTACAGACAGAAACAACCATACTAGCAAATGAATGATACAATTAAAACTGAAGCTTCATACTATCTGTGTTTTAAATATACGTGCAATGAATGTGAATGTTGACTGCAGATCCAGTACTTCTTCACGGTCACTTTCTGTCTGACGAATTCTAGTCACAACAAAAACTGAGAGAGATTTAGCCTACTCTCTGCCTCACTGCTTGTGAATTAGATGCCCCCAGATAGATTGGGCCATTGTCACTAGAATGGGCCCTAATGGACTGGGCCTGGAAGCTATGACTCTTCAACAGACTGCTTCACACTCCAGAAAATACGATAATCACCTGTCCGTTGAGCCCACTAAGCCCAGAAAAACTCTCACGTTACATTCAACTGAGAGTTAAAGCACTTGTCTTATCTACAAAAGGAAGGAGTCTTCTTGATATGTATGCCACACCCTTACCCATTCAGCAATGCCTTTTATGTTGCTTTTTCAGGAAATGCTAAAAGGAAAACCTGATAGAAATGTATTGGGAGTACAATTAACAGACACATAAGTACCCCAGATTTTCATCTAGAACCTGTTTATTAATCATTCAAGGCCCAGCTAATATTCTGATGGAAATCCATCTGATAGCAGGTTGTGTTGGAACAGGTCTGCAGTATTCCAACATTGTGTGCCTCTGACATGACATATTGCACAGGGCTAAGTATCCTCTGTTTCCTGTGAGATGTAGGCTACAGTAAGCCTCAGAACTCCAAAGCTCCTGCTTCAGTTCTCTCTCCAGGTAGAACTTGCCATGTCTCACTTGGGTAACACACACAGACACACTATACTGGAGCTGTGTCATTTCAGAGATAGGGTGGCAGGTAGCCAAGCGGTTAAAAGTGTTGGGCCAGTAACCGAAAGGTTGCTGGTTTGAATCCCAGAGCCGACTAGGTGAAAAATGTGCCATTGAGCAAGGTGCTTTACCCTAATTGCTCCTGTAAGTCTGTCTTGATAGAAGCTCAAATGTAAATACTAGCTTTTTGGAACCCTAATGACGGGACTATTGTGGCTCACCACTGCATCATGTCTGCTATTCATGATTTTAGGAGTGTTTGTAATTATGTGCCATTGGCCCCTCTCATGGGTGAATTCCTTGAGCCTATATGTGCCATTACCTTCTGTTGAGTAGATTTTCATGGTTACCGCTCCGAAAGGAGATAGCACAACGAATCCCGAGCTGACAAGGTAAAAATCTGTTGTTTCTGCCCCTGAACAAGGCAGTTAACCCACTGTTCCTAGACCGTCATTGTAAATAAGAATTTGTTCTAAACTGACTTGCCTAGTTACAACAACAAAAATTATACCAATCATCTCAAAGCAATGGCAGGAAAGTGAGGTAACAGACTCTGGGCAGTTCCAACATCATGAATTATCACTGGCCCAAATGGCAACACAACAACAACTCTGAGATAACCACCTAGTGCTGGATCTAGTCCTCTAGATGGAGAACGATCAATGTGGAAAGATCAATACCCAATTGAAATGCAAATGTTACCCAAGGGACATGCAGACAAAGTGGCCAGCACTGGACAGAGGATCACGACTGGCCTCAGCTGTTCTCTTTAGGGGTTTTAGTAAATCAATGCAAATTCAACCTTTCAGTAAACTCTGTGAACATATTCACACCAAAGAGCTGGGACAGAAAACTCCGGCATTACACTACTGTTTACAATAGTTATCAGACTGGCAAGTCTAACAGAAAACAGGAATTTTATTTTAACCTAGTCAGTTAAGAACAAATTCTTATTTACAATGACAGCCTACCGGGGAACAGTGGCTGAGCTGACAAGTTAAGTCTTAAGGGACTGCCTTGTTCAGGGGCAGAACGACATATTTTTACCTTGTCAGCTCGGGATTTGATGCAGCAACCTTTTGGTTAATGGCCCAACGCTCTAACCACTAGGCTACCTGCTGCTCCAAGAGAACATATACATTCCTCACTCACTCATGACTGCATGGCCACCCACGACTCCAACACCATCATAAAATTTGCCGATGACACAACAGTGGTAGGCCTGATCACCGACAACAACGAGACTATAGGGAGGAGGTCAGAGACCTGGCCGTGAGGTGCCAGGACAACAACCTCTCCCTCAACGTGATCAAGACAAAAGAGATGATTGTGGACTACAGCACGGGGCTGCAGTGGAGCAGGTTGAGAGCTTCAAGTTCCTTGGTGTCCACATCACTAACAAACTAACATGGTCCAAGCACACCATGACAGTCGTGAAGTGGGCACGACAAAACCTATTCCCCCTCAGGAGACTGAAAAGATTTGGCATGGGTCCTCAGATCCTCAAAAGGTTCTACAGCTGCACCAGAGAGCATCCTGACTGGTTGTATCACTGCCTGGTATGGCAACTGCTCGGCCTACGACCGCAAGGCACTACAGATGGTAGTGTGAACGGCCCAGTACATCACTGGGGCCAAGCTTCCTGCCATCCAGGACCTCTATACCAGGCGGTGTCAGAGGAAGGCCCTAAATTGTCAAAGACTCCAGCCACCCTAGCCATAGACTGTTCTCTCTGCTACCACACGGCAAGCGGTATCAGAGCGCCAAGTCTAGGTCCAAGAGGCTTCTAAACAGCTTCTACCCTCAAGCCATAAGAATCCTGAACATCTAGTCAATGGCTACCCAGACTATTCACATTGCCCCCCCCCTCACTGCCACTCTCTGTTGTCATCTATGCATTGTCACTTTAATTAACTCTACCTACATGTACATACTACCTCAACTAACCGGTGCCCCCGCACATTGACTCTGTACTGGCACCCCCCTGTATATATTGTTATTTTTTTACTGCTGCTCTTTAATTACTTGTTACTTTTATCTCTTATCCATATTTTTTTAAACTGCACTGTCGGTTAGGGGCTCGTAAGTAAGCATTTCACTGTAAGGTCAACACCTGCTGTATTCGGCGCATGTGACTAATACAATTTGATTTAGTTGATGCATTTAGTGTAGGCAAATGATCTCATCCAGAGTGGATTACAGTCAAAACTTCATGTCATTTGAGAGACTGGCCAGTAAACGGTCTTTGAAATGGAAGGTAGTGAGGCTGTGGCCCTTCCACTCTCAGACAGCTTCCAGAAGGTAATTGCTGGCCCATCTATAGAATAATAAAACAATGACAGCTCGATACAGCCACCATGTGGAGGGACAGTACTGCATCACACTAGAGTATAGGCTACTGTGCTCTCTGGTATAAACAAAGAGCTGTGATACAGGCACTCAGTTATCCATCATTCTTTGTACATACTGTATAAGGATCAGAGGCAACAGGTGGGAGGAGCTATAGGAGTAATACTACTCAGCTATGTGTGACAACTTCACTCAATTAATTTGTTAGGATGCGACTTTTAAGGGTGTAGTTTAATAGGACATAAACTTTGTATGAGTTGTTCACAATATGTTGCTATAAAACAACAGGCCAATACAATGGAGCATGATTGACATTGCTTTACTCTTAAATGCAAAATCAAAGACTATGTTAATGACATGTTTTATATACACAGCAATGGTAATGACAGGAAAAATAGAAATCCTTTATTCACAAGCGATGAAGGCAGCCAGTCCAGACAAATGACTATCTCTTATTTTACAGAGCATCCCTCATGCAAGATTCTCATAAAAATTTATTTAAATAAAGCAAATTCAGTGAAAGAACAGTCATTTGATTTCCACTAATCTCTGGTGTAACCCAAAGCTATGGTCAGGGTCTTAGTTTGTTTTGAGTCTCTTACTTCCCACGTCCTGTGTTGGTTCCTCTGACTCTCGTTTGGCACCTTTGTCCGTCTCGCCTTCATTGGGCGTCCTCTGCTCTTTGTTGCTTTCAGCAATGACTCCTTTCATCTGTTTAAGCTCCCTCCTCCCTCTCCTCTCCTCCATCTCTCCGATCTCCTCGGCAAATAGGGCTTTGAGGGGCGGGATGAGTCTGGGGAGGATTCTAAAGTCTCCAAACCGAATCTGAGGAGAGACAGGGAAGAGAGATCACTCAGAGGTCTTTCAACATACCCAGCCTCCTCTGAGGCAGCTGGAGATGTATCTCTGATGGGAGTCTAACATTCTGAATGTTACCTTAAAATAGTCCCTCTAGATTTAAATTGAAGTTGTCTGAGAGTATTCTACCTGGACTAGGGACATTGGTCTGCTCATACTGTAGTGAATAATGGTCCTAATTCATTCTGAGGTTACACATATCCAGTGGAAAAGTACATTTCAGATGTGCAGAACCCGCATAATCATTTCAATGTTGCTATGCATAACAGGTGGACTAAAGTACACCATTCACCACTCACTTACCCTCATGTGGTCAAAAGATATTCCCACTCTGTCGTTGAAGTCCTCACTGAAGAGGGGGATCTTGGCATAGCGCTGGCTGAAGTGGTTCAGCATGATGAACTCAGCATTCATCTTCATGCCAATACCGATGGCCTGGGAGGTGGTACTGTCATTTTGGGAGGCAAGCAGAGAAGCATTATGCTACTCTGCTACTATTCTAACAGTAATTACCAGACTTAACCCCATGGTAAGCTATACAGAGTTCGTTCAGTTCAACTCAATGACTTTCAAGTCGTTTTCAATGCGAGATGGAGCTCTTTAACCAAAGTCACTGAAATTCCAGCTAGAAGGCAGAAGCGCCCATTACCTCCAATACAGAGTTCCAAAAATCAATGCCAATCTCAGAGAAGAATGCAGCCAGTTACAATGACCTCTAAAAATGACTGGCTTCTCAAAAGCTCATTGAGTTTCTTTGTCAGCTGAAAAATGGCACTAGTCTATTTCTGTTTACCTCCTTCAATGCATGTCATATTTCCACACTTAGGGCTGGATTCAAATCAGTATCACAGAAGTATCACGGAAGATATGCATTATGACTCGATTGCAATTTTAAGGCAATGTCTCCGACTGCATTCACGGTAAACATTGCATATGTCGACTCAATCTGAAATGTTTTTTACGCGGATCTCCCGCGATATTGATTGAATCCAGCCCAAGAAAGATAGTTTTCTAATAGAATAACGAAGGACACCTCTGAAGAGAAGCACCATACTAGATCCATCTACTAACCTATGTCTCTTCTCCACAGCCTCGTCCTCCAATCCGTCTTCCAATGTGGCTTCATGAATAAGTAAAGTTGCATTCTTTCCTTTGAAAACACAATGACAAGCATGAATCACACGCCTGCTGCATGGCGCAGTACTTCCAGCCTCTCCCTCTCCCAAAGGAAATCAATCACACAGCTCTGTGTAATAAACCATCAGCCAGCCCTGTTTGTCTGGCACACCCAGGCCTCTATAATGAACAGGCATGGGATATAGCCGGGCTCTCTGTGGGAGTCTTCAGCTGGATCACATCCAGTCAAACAATTAAAAAGAGACAATGAAGTGGGATCCCACAGGAACTATGTGGGAGACCTTGTGATTCATAGTGAACTTTGGAACCGATCGATAACATTAAGCAATATATGGTAAATGATGCCAGACAGCTAGTGCGGCATAGAGCATGGATGACAAGTTCAGATCAGACTGGCTACTGTAGATGTCTAGTCCATTAACACTGATCTATATGTATATCATACCACCAGCAACTGTGTAGAAGTTATAGGATACACTCTGGGTCCAAATTTCGAGTATGGTTCTGTGGAATGCACGTAACGGCAAATCAAATGGCATTGGTGAGCATTTACCATTTGATCCGGATGTCACAAGTGTGGTTCATAGAGAGTGTGTAAATCTTTTCACATCACACAAATTCTGGGAGCTGTACAAACATCCCAATTGGGGTCAAGAACTGTTGGTACTGACCCATATGTGCGAGGGCATCGCAGGGCATTGTGTCCCCAGAGAACACCAGCTGCCAGCCAGACTGGTGAGTGATGCTGCAGGCAAATGCATTCTTACAGTGACGCACCGGACAAGTCTGGAACTATGAGAGAAACAGAATATATGTATTTAAGCTTTGATGATAGCCTCAATAAACAGTCGTTGAACCTAACAAGAGTGTTATGAGTCTTATTGAGAAAAAAGAAAAGAAATGCACACCTATTTAGGCGAGGTGCTGGCTAGCGGAGTGGAAAACTTGAAAATAAAGAAAATCCGCACACTCTAGGAGCTCAGATGCAAAAATGTCTTATTGAACCACGAAGCAGCCTGTTCAAGTCTCCACATACCTTTGCTAAATCAGATTTCTTCAGCAGTGCTTGGATGAATGCCTTGGTTTTGAACTTGGACACCTCAGCCCCCTCACACATGACTTTGCTAGGGACAATGCTGAAACATAGTCAAGAATACATCAATATTAGAGACGATGGACAAAATATCATCAGGTTTGAAAGCATCAATTCAATGGAGTAAGACGTGTCTTTCCTGACATACTTGACATGGCTGAGGATCTCCTCACAGTGGTCATGGTACTGGTTGAGCCAGGTCATCATCTGGACAGGGGCTATCAGATAGATGGGGCTGAAGGCTTTCCCAAGAGTTGCCTGAACGGTAAAGAGATAAGGACATACATTCATTAACGTGTTCCATTTTGCATGAATTAAACAGGACTCATCTTAAAATCTGAAAAGGGGAAACTCTTTACTGACCAAGGCTCTCTCCCTTTGAAACAGCAAACTCAACAATCCCTGGAAAATAAAGTAATATAATTTTCTTTTGAAATGACTTTATGCCAGAATATATGCTATAACTCTGTAATAAACAAATATTTGTAGGAAAAACAACCCTTACTGTGTGATGGTCCGCGTGCATGTGAGAGATGAAGACGGTTGAGATCTTTGCAAGAGTCTCGTCCACACTGTCCCCATAGTGTCGGCACAGCTGGCCAAAGGTGCCCTCTCCACAGTCCAGCAGCACTGACTGAGTGGCACTGAAGGAGATGGGATACATCATAAACACAGAGACAGACAGACATTTATACTGGCTACCTCACACAGACATATCTTTAAGGATTTTTTTTTGTAATATGAGTCGAACTGAGGGCCATTACCTGATGTTGACCAAGCTGCCACTAACATTCCTGATCTTCATAGGAAGAGCCGATCCAGTTCCTAAAAAGACCACCTCTGGGTATTTTTCTGCCCGCCCTGCAAGAAACACATTGTCAAACGGTACAACACATCATTTTTCTATGCCACTGAAATTTCAGACGTAAAACTATGATATTCCATCAGACAAAAGGACTACAGGAAACTAAACTCCGTTACTTTCTTAAATGCCCAGTGTGAAATTTTGCAACTCCATTCAAGAGGAGTAAAGAGAAATTGAAGGAGCTTTGTTGGACTGAGCAATGTAACATCTCCCCCTGGGCTTCTAGCCTGACCTGTATCAGAGCAGAGCTCACCAGACAGCACTGCAGCATCAATCGCACGGAACCGCTTGCACTCCTCCACTTCTTGGAGGAAGTTAGGGGCCTCCGCAGCCTCTTTCACGAACTCTTCAGTGTCACAAGAGGGGACGGCATCTCTAATGAATAAGAAACAGTAGAGCACACACACCACTCATCACATAGTGCTGAGAGGGGCAGCGACGCTCTCATCTGACTTTGACAGTGTTGGCATCGATAAGATCATAGAAGAAATAGTAAGTCACGCTTGAAAGTAGTGTTTCATCTGAAATGGTTTTCTTTGACAAAGCATCCCTTTGTAAGTGCAGACTAATGTCTGGTAACTTGTGGCCTGAAGGAGAGACTCACCTTTGCCATTCAATCTTGGGTCTGAGCTGGAACTTCAGAAGACACTCAGCTCTGACATAGGGGACATGCAGGGCAGCCTGGGTCTCCTTGAGAAGATCAACAACAGAAGTTTTTACAAAAACAAGAGTAGAAACAGATTAGCACAATACAACGCAAGCTAAAAGAGGTTTCCAAATGAACACGCTTATCTCTGTGTAACAGCAGGTTACAATGGTGAATAATTAAAGTTCTAGTACTTCACAACTTACCTTTGTTTTATAGTGCTTGAGCTCTGGAAATATCTCTGGATGAATCAGATTGAGCTGAGTTTGAATCTTGTGGCTCCTGACGTTGTGAACAGTGCAAACTTGCTCATTCAGGATTAGGTGCTCCGTGGTAGATGGAAACCTAAAATACAAAAACAACCAAAAACAATAAACACGTAGAAAGACCAACAGGAAAACAGAGAGAGAAGTGAATTTCAGAATATGGAATATGTAAACAGTCTGAAACTGAGTATTACATATGGCTGATTTTGTACCTTTCCATCCATTGCTTGTATTCATCTGTTTTCAGCACAGACTCAGGGCTCATGTGGACTACTAAGGCAGCAGGGTCCTCTGTTCCTCCACGTTGGTATCTGCAGATGAGACAAATAACTCAGAACTTAACTAACTACAATCTCCTAAAGAAGAGGAGTAATGACGCAGGAGCAGCCTTTGACACATTCGGCCAACTTCGCTCAGGCCATTACCTGCTCAGCTGCTGATGGATGCAGATCGGTTGAACAAAGTCCTCAGAGGGACACTCCACAACAATGAAGGCTGGTCCTGGATCAGTGGGAGTGCACACTTCCTCAGGATGGATCTGTAGGACAACCATCAGGATATCATCAGACAACAAGACGAAATGTATCTAACACTTACAATAGCTAATCAAAAATTCCAGAGCCCTAACAATAAACCAAATATAATTGAAGTACCTCTCTTCCTTCGTAGGTAACACTTTTCCCATCCTTCAGAGCTGCAATGAGAGGACCAATAGCTGCAGTGCCTCTGTGGAGAAAGCGCATAAAACAAAAAGTCATTATCCGCTCAAGTTTGCTGAGCAAGGCAAAAGTGAATGTGTATTGAAAAATCAACTTACACTGGTAATCCAAGGTTTTTTGCTTGAGCAACCAAGAAGTTCCCCTTCTTAGGATGAAGCTGCAAGTCAAAGAGAAAATTTGACAAAAATTGCATCAAAATGCAATCCTTCAGTATGTCACTGAGACAGTGAGATTGTGTTTCTTACCTTACAAACGAATGCCACAACTAAAGACGGATCCCTTGTTGCTCTTGCTTTTCCACCTGAGATGAAAATGCAATGTGAGAAATAGTGCCCTTTGGAGCTCAACATCCTTGAACTAGGGCACTGATGCCCCTGATAGCGCTGCATGCTCCTTTAGTCTCGTGGGTCATCCTTCCCAATCTCTTCCTGTTGACTTGACTATTAGAAGTCCGGAAAATTTTAGTATTGAATTTCGCATTTGAATGGGAGCGCTTCCTGGGTTAACACTTGCATTTGATTGGCTCTGAGTATAAATTATATTTTCCTTTAGGAGAGGCATTTCCTTGTGTTTCTTTTTTGTTTTTCCTTGTTTTGTTCGTCCATATTTCTTTCCTACTGTGTCGTACAAAGTTTTAGCAGCCTGTTTTGTATCTTATGCAAGCTAGCTTTTTGCAAGTCAGAATCATTTTCAGAAACACAACCTGTTTGGAGCTCCATCCTTGCAAATACTTGATTGGTTTGATAAGCGTCACTAGTTTCCATCTAGACTCCACCGTACTTCACCTCTTTTTATCATCTTCCTGAGAACGTCCCCAGGCGTTCTAACAGTCAGAGCATGCGCAGCCTGGGCTTCCGAGCCTACATGCTCCTAGTCTTACCTGGGCTGGTTGCTCTCTCCTTCCTACTGTCTGTGCTGGTGTCTTCAGAGTCTTCCGGCCTCCACAGCTCCCTCCTCTGGGGACTACTGGAGGGGCTGCTTCTTCCTGGGTTAGGGGAGCACTTTGGCCCATCCTCTCTGAGCTGGGCTGGTATAATTGGGGTTAAGAGAGTGTCAACTACCAACTCTTCAGCATGAGAACACAAATATTCACTATTTTACCCATCATAAGCTTAATATGCTTTAATATAAAGAGTATGAGTAACAGTAAATTACTCAATGATAAAAAAATATACAAAGGTGATCTCTAGTACTCACCAAATATTGGTATTTGACTAACTGTCATTGTGTCATCTGTGTATTGTTTCTCAGTGTATGGTCGAACAGCTAGCTTGATTTCTTCCAGTGGTCCAGAAAATACTCTGATGGCATTCACAAATTTCTCCTAGATCAAGAGGCAATGACATATTAGACTCAGGATATCACAAAACAGTTGACTCATTACAGACAATCTTTTATACTGCTACAATGTCCACTCACCAGTTGTGGTGGTCCAGAGAGAACAACCTCAGGGACACCAGTGTCTTTCAGTGTCAATATCATCCCTAAACCAGAGAGTATACAGTTTATCACACTTAAGGACATACACGGAGACATAGGCTAAGCATGCAATAAGCTTTGACCTGTCTATCTACAGTCATGTGAAAAAGTAAGTACACCCCCTGGAAAGTGGTATTTTTTGGACATATTTGGACAGATGGCTATGTAATCTTCACTTCAACACTATTGACAGATAAAGGTAACCTAATTTAACAAATGACACGGAAAGATTATACATTGCAATCATTTATTCATTAAAAATCTACAGAAATGCAATTCCATAGCGCAGAAAACATAAGTACACTCCTAGCTTCAATAGCTGGTGTTGCCGCCTTTGGCTGAAATAACTTAATGTTGCCTTTTCTTGCAACTGTCTACGTCTCTTACATCCCCTGGGAGGAATTTTTGCATACTCGTCTTTACAGTACTGCTTCAATTGTGTCATGTTTGAGAGCTTTTTTTGCATGTACAGCCCGCTTCAAGTCCCCCCACTGTTTTTTGACACAATTGAGATCTGGGCTTTGACTCGGCCATTCCATACCCTCAATTTCTTATTTTTAAGCCATTCTGTTGTAGTTTTGCATCATTGTCCTGTTGCAAGATCCATGTTCTGTTTAGTTTCAGCTTTTTGACAGATGGCCTCACATTCTCCTCAATAATTCTCTGGTACAATATTGAATTCATGGTTGACTCAATAATGGCAAACTGGCCAGGCCCTGAGGCAGCCCCAAACCATAATGCCACCACCTCCATGCTTTACGGTTGGTATGAGGTTCTTCTGTTCAAAGGCAATGTTTCGTTTTAGCCAAACATGGTGTCTGGCATTGCAGCCAAACCATTTTTTTTGTAATTTGTTAAATTGGGTTACCTTTATCAATGAATGTGGTTGGAATTTAGCTCAAATATGTGTCCAAATATGTAAAAATAACAAAAAGACCACTTTCCATGGGGTGTACTTACTTTTTCACATGACAGTACACAGAGACATAGGCTAATCATGCAATAAGTTTTGATATGTCTATTATCTATGCACAGTTGTTTCCAGGTTGACTTGACTGACTTGATGTCAAGTGGCTAGAATAACAAGCAACTTACCTGATAGACCACCAACATTCTCCCAGCTCATTCTAGTGAGGAAAATATTGTCCAAGCGAGCAGCTTTTAACCTGACAAGAGAGATGTATTGATCGGAGACTGAATTATATATTTTAGTTGAACATTGACAGGATGCAATTCAACTTACTTGTGCTCTTGCATCAGCCTCTGTGTTCCCTCACCACAGTTGAATAGGTACCTTCCAGAGAGGAAAAAGGGTCAACAAATATGCTGTAGCCAGGTGCCTTTCTGATACCCACTATACAAATATATTTGGCAATGTTACAACAAATTGTCAGACACTCATGTTCTCTGGTTAAGTTACCTATTAAACTCAGAGAAAACATAAAGTGATGCGCCATTATCTCGGCTCCCTGCCCCGACGACCTGCGCGTAGACAGTGGCTGGTCCATGCACATCCACTCCACGTTTCCTCTGTTCTCTAGACTTCACATGTCGCAATGTTTCTTTGGGTGCTCTGGGTTTCTTTGATCCCCGATTTTGGTTGTCTGTTGTGTTCGTAGACATTGTCCGCATAAACTGGAAAATAGTCCGGGGAAAACGATGTTCACTGCATGCGAAGCTTTGTAGGCGACCTGTAGATGTGTGTCTCACAAATAGCAATGCAATAGATTTACAGTGTAGAGACACTTTAGTCATACTAAACACTCGGTTTAATGGAAGTCAGTTCTGCTCGTCGTACAAGACAGCAAACTTATCGATAATAATTCCATAATATTTATGAAAATATAATTTTACCTATCAGCACACACATCATTGAAATTTAAACATTGAGTCAGGACTTCAGAGGTTGAGACGTGATTTGACACTCAACTGTGTTTCTTCCGGCGTAGAATGATGACGTCTTCATCACACTCTAGATCATTGGTGTGTTTATTTTGTATTTATTTAACCGTTTAACTAGAAAAGTTAGTGAAGAACAAATTCTTATTTACAATGACGGCCTACCAAAAGGCCTGCTGCTGAGACGGAGGCTAGGATTAAACATTTAAAAATTAAAATGTATATATAGGACTAAACACACATCACTACATAAAGAGAGACCTAAGACAACAACATAGCAAGGCAGCAATGCATGCCAATACAGCATGGTAGCAGCACAACATGACAACAACATGGTAGCAGCACAAAACATGATACAACCATTATTGGGCACAGACAACAGCACAAAGGGCAAGAAGGTAGAGACAACAATACATCACGCAAAGCAGCCACAACTGTCAGTAAGAGTGTCCATTATTGAGTCTTTGAATTAAGAGATTGAGATAAAACTGTCCAGTTTGAGTGTTTGTTGCAGCTTGTTCCAGTCGCTAGCTGCAGCGAACTGAAAATACGAGTGACCCAGGGATGAGTGTGCTTTGGGGACCTTTAACAGAATGTGACTGGCAGAACGGGTGATGGGGGGAGTGAGGCCTAAGAGAGTTTTATAAATAAGCATCAACCAGTGGGTCTTGCGATGGGTATACAGAGATGACCAGTTTACAGAGGAGTATAGAGTGCAGTGATGTGTCCTATAAGGAGCATTGGTGGCAGCCTCCAGTATTTATGCTGCAATAGTTTGTGTCGGGGGGCTAGGGTCAGTTTGTTATATCTGGAGTATTTCACCTGTCTCATCCGGTGTCCTGTGTCAATTTAAGTATGCTCTCTCTAATTCTCTCTCTTTCTCTTTTTCTCTCTGTGGACCTGAGCCCTAGGACCATGCCTCCGGACTACCTGGCCTGATGACTCCTAGCTGTCCCCAGTCCACCTGGGCGTGCTGCTGCTTCAGTTTCAACTGTTCTGCCTGCGGCTATGGAACCCTGACCTGTTCACCGGACGTGCTACCTTGTCCCGGACCTGTTGCTTTAAACTCTCTAGAGACAGCAGGTGCGGTAGAGATACTCTGAATGATCAATTGATTGAAATCTGATGGCCGAATGGTAATCAAATCAAATCAAATCAAATTTTATTTGTCACATACACATGGTTAGCAGATGTTAATGCGAGTGTAGCGAAATGCTTGTGCTTCTAGTTCCGACCATGCAGTAGTATCTAACAAGTAATCTAACAAATTCACAACAACTACCTTATACACACAAGAGTAAAGGAATGAATACGAGTATGTACATATAAATATATGGATGAGCGATGGCTGACCGGCATAGGCAAGATGCAGTAGATGGTATGGAGTACAGTATATACACACATATATATATATATATATANAGTGGCTAGAGATTTAAGTCAGTATGTTGGCTGCAGCCACTCAATGTTAGTGATGGCTGTTTAACAGTCTGATGGCCTTGAGGTAGAAGCTGTTTTTCAGTCTCTCGGTCCCAGCTTTGATGCACCTGTACTGACCTCGCCTTCTGGATGATAGCGGGGTGAACAGGCAGTGGCTCGGGTGGTTGTTGTCCTTGATGATCTTTTTGGCCTTTCTGTGACATCGGGTGGTGTAGGTGTCCTGGAGGGCAGGTAGTTTACCCCCGGTGATGCGCTGGTAAAGAACATCTAGCCGCTCGAGAGCACCCTTACCTGCCGATCTATAAATTATGTCTCTGTAATCTAGCATGGGTAGGATGGTCATCTGAATCAGGGTTAGTTTGGCAGCTGGGGTGAAAGAGGAGCGATTACGATAGAGGAAACCAAGTCTAGATGTAACTTTAGCCTGCAGCTTTGATATGTGCTGAGAGAAGGACAGTGTACCGTCTAGCCATACTCCCAAGTACTTGTATGAGGTGACTACCTCAAGCTCTAAACTCTGAGGTAGTAATCACACCTGTGGGAGGAGGGGCATTCTTCTTACCGAACCACATGACCTTTGTTTTGGAGGTGTTCAGAACAAGGTTAAGGGTAGAGAACGCTTGTTGGACACTAAGAAAGCTTTGTTGTAGAGCGTTTAACACAAAATCCAGGGCCAGCTGATTTTGTTCTCACTGTTGTTATGCATTGATTTTTAATATAGCAATAAAACAACCAATAAATAAACTGGAGTATTTTAGATAAAAGCTAACAATATCTGACAACATTCCCTTCAGTAATATAACTTATCAATAGCCTCATATGTAGCAGGCCAGGTAGACCTATAAATTGTATGGCAAATTCATGACGTTAAAAATAAACATTTATATTTGGATAGTCTTTTATATAAGACTATGTTATGAATTTAAAATACAATATCCAAATGTAAATGTTTATTAATATCATGAATTTGGCATTGTATTTATAGGGCTACAGACTCTTCACACTGGCTTGTGAAAAGAGAGGGACACCATTGTGGGCTATTTGTCTTATTTTACCATTTATCCTGCTAGCTTGTACACCATGACCCCTGAAATAAGTTATTCATTAATGAGATATTGTCATTGCTATTTATTTGAATATCAATCTTTTTTATTTAACATTTTCCTTCATATTGTGCTTTCAGACTTACAGGCCATTGCTTTCCCTTATTGTGCAGCAATTATCCTGACCTAAAGGAATGGACTAAATAATTATGTAAGCGAGAGAAAACTAGTAAAAAAGATCTTACATAATGTGTTTCAAAATGCTCCATTGCCACTTGCCAGAGTTACTCTGTATGAACACCAATAAGGCAAATCCCTGTGCATGTTTTATTTGTTGGATAGTTCTTACATTTTTCTGTGACACCAAGCTCAAAATGTACACTCATATTTTCAGTCAGATGAAAGATAAAATAAATTGATACATAATTAAAATTAAATCCTCATATTTCATAATCTCATTTTAGTATTCTCAGGTCATTAAATATATTACACATTCTGCCCAGCAAGATATTCTAATTTGAATGTTCTACAGTAAAACTGCAAACATTTAAATGCATGTATGCAATGATATCCAGCCAATTTAATAGTTTAGTACTGTACCAGTATTTTGCCAGC
The DNA here is from genome assembly GCA_003317085.1 of Hucho hucho. NCBI lineage: Eukaryota > Metazoa > Chordata > Actinopteri > Salmoniformes > Salmonidae > Hucho > Hucho hucho. The sequence goes on from QNTS01000042.1 coordinate 1,165,962, forward strand.
AGTCAACTAAGTTTCAATTATATTTGGTAATATAAAAAGATGTGAACTACACTGTGTGTACTAAACCTTTAGATTCTGTGTACATTGTGAATATTATAGGAGTCAATCAATCACAGTTTGAACACAGGTCAGGTGCCATGCATTTAAGAAACAAATACTGGTATGCCAGCTGAAATCATTAGGGTCCGGTCAGGTGCATTAGAACAGTTGCAACATCCAGAACAGTAGGCAATTTCATTACAGATAAATGCGTGGCTATATACAGGGATACAAGATGGCATTATGAGTAATTACAGATCAACAGCACCATACACACATACAGCGGAGCTTTTAAAGTGTTGCATATGCCATGGCTGAGAGAGCCAGTGAGTGTGTTTGTGTGGTTGCTTGCCTTCTTACATCAATGGATTAACCTGAGCTCAAATAGACGCAGAGTAACTAAATGTCTCTCAAAGCACAATTATTTCTCTCTTTATTTATATATCAGCACAAAGTCTATTGCACAGTGACGGCAGCACCCTCACAACATTGGATGGAGGCCACATGATCCTGTCCATCAATGCTGTTACGTTTTAAATTGCTTTAAACCATAAGAAGCAAGATTTCATTTAAGATACCAACCACAATGCTTAAAACGTCACATACATGGAAGAGGTGGGAAGACTCACAAAGAGCATGATTCCAGTATCTCCAAATCATATATTCCACAAGTGGTTAAACACTATAAATACATTTCCAGATTTTAAATCGCCGTACTGTATCCACATTAGAGATGAGGTCTCACATTGAGATGAACCAAGACCATGGTATTTCATTCAGTTACTAGTTGTACTTACATGTAAGTGTGTGTGTAGGATAGAGAAAAGTGTGTGAATGTTGGTATCATACAGACGTGACTGATCACCAGACTTAGTACACGTGGTGTTTTAGTTTGTACATTTCCTGTCTTAGTTTAACACTGCAGTATATGATGAAGCAAATCTTTAGGTCATTGTTTTGTTGTTGTTGTTCCAGGCTTCCGTTTCTACTTGTTCTACAGTCAGTCGACGTACATGGGGGAGCTGGGAGAAGTAGGCATCTGATCCAGGATTCTGCAGACGTAACTGGCAACATCCACTGAGCGCTCCTCATACATCAGAATGAAAGCATGTTTCTGTATTGAAGAGACACAGAAACATGTTATAACAGGTGATAAGTATATCTCTGCATGTAATACAATTACATGAATTAATATAGTCATTTAGCAGACACTCGTATGCATACATTTTCATACTCACACCCCCCAAACCGTGGGAATCAAACCTAGAACTGCAAGTGCCATGCTCTACCAACTGAGCCACACGGGACGTACATACTTACCAGAAGCTCTTTGTACTTTGGCCTTTTTGACTCATCCTTTGTAAGGCTAAAGGGGGCAAAGGGAATAAATAATTACAATTCTGCTCTGCAATAAACTAAACTACATCATGGTTCTCTTTGAGACACTTAAAACAGACATTGCATGTTTTGTCCACCAGAGGGAAATCAAATCAAGAGGATATCTCATGCAAAAAACGTTGAAGAGTACCTTGTGAATTTCACATCTTTTTATTATTTGTGGGTGAATACTGCGAAAGTACGCAGTAGTTTACATTGACAATATTGCTCTGCAGTGATTCAATGTACTTCAACTTATACTATATCATCATGAAAATAACATTGAAGCAGTGCCAGCAGAACTATCTTTGTCCTTTACCACAGATTGACAAAGTTGATGAATTTGGGGGAGAACTGCCTGTCTTCTGAGTTGGTAAGCTGTGGAGGTTCTCCCTTCACCACCTGTGTCAACTGGTCAAACACACTGTTCCACTTTGGGTAGGGAAACCGCCCAGTCGCCAGCTCGTACTGTAAAAAAACCACAAAGACAACATGGTGAGTCTACAGTTACTTTGAAAGATTTACAATATTACAAAAACACGAAGAATAATTTACTATCTTGTCTTGTGGTTTTAACATTCATTATACCTTCAAATAGCTTTTTGAATGTTAAAGACAGCGTGGACAAGAGGGTTGAGGACCTACCAGTGTTATCCCCAAACTCCATACGTCTGACCGGACGTCATAGCCTTGTCTGGAGGCACTTGGGTCTATTCTCTCAGGCTGTGGAAGAGACATGGAAAACATGATACAATTCATCATGGTGATATCATAGATGGGCCTTTAAAAGAGAAACTAAAATTAAGTACAAACATTAAAATAAAATGTTCAAAATAGACAACTTGGGAAAGAAAATCTAAAAACGGAGACTTGTGAGACACAAGTGTGTATACACTCCTCACCATATGCTTTTGGACAGTGAAGCTCATCTTATTTTGGCTCTATACTCCAGTATTTTGGATTTGAATCAAATGATGACTATGAAGCAACGGTATAAAATAACACTATATTTGAGGGTATTTTCATACTTATCCGTTTTATCCTTTAGAAATAAAAGCACTTTATGTATCTAGTTCCCCCATTTTAAGAAATCACAAGTATTTGGACAAATTCACAAAAATCTGAAGGTTCGTTTTTTGGTTTCATATCATTTTTCACACAATAACTGCATCAAGCTTGTAACTCTATTAAACGCTTTTGCTTTTTGGATGCATTTGCAGTTTGTTTTGGGTGTGTTTTAACTTTTAGGTCAGGTCTTGTTCAATTGTAAGTGAATGGTGAATAGTAGTGATGGGAAAGGCTTCGATGCTTACACCGAAAAACGGTTCATTACACAGAGCGTCATTATCTGTTCACAATGCGCATTAGTGGCATCTGCGTGTGATTATCAGAGAATATATTTTTTTCTCCACTTTTTTCATAAATCTTCTGTGGTGCAACAGTAAATCGTTGGATTTAGAAGCCTATGATCAGCTGAAATACCAGGTTCACATATGACATCAGGCTTCCTTTTTCTGCCCTTCAAGTTAGCTATTTCTCAAAAACAGAATCTATGGCATTATTTAGGATGCTTAAGACAGAAACATTTACTATACTAAATAAAACAATTTATTTGAACAGTGCAGAATGTGTGGTTTCACAAAACAATTTTCTAGTGTGTCTTCAATGGTATTCGACCTCATGCCCTCACACCACTTAATGCTGCAGATATTTGCTTCAAAGCAGTATCCAAATCCATAGGATGTAGTGATCCCAATATTATAGCCATATCTAGGAAAACCAAAGTCCCAAAAGCTGGGCCTAATATAGTGTATAAGAGGTCATACAAGAAGTTTTGTAGTGATTCATATGTTGATGATGTAAAGAAAATTTGCTGGTCTGTGGTGTGTAATGAGGAGCAACCAGACGCTTGACACATTTATGAAACTACTTATTCCAGTTACTAATAAGCACGCACACATTAAGAAAATGACTCTAAAAAATTAAATCCCCTTGGATTGATGAGGAATTGAAAAGTTTTATGGTTGAGAGGGATGAGGCAAAAGGTATGGCAATTAAGTCTGGCAGCCCAACTGATTGGCAAACGTACTGCAAATTAAGAAATCATGTGACTAAACTAAATAAAAAGAAACAAATATAAATTATATAAAGAATGATAGTAAAAAGCTTTGGGGCACCTTAAACGACATTTAGGGGAAAAAAGCCAACTCTGCTCCATTCATTGAATCAGATGGCTCATTCATCACAATGCCCACTGATATTGCAAACTACTTTAATGACTTTTTCATTGGCAAGATAAGCAAACTTGAAACTACACATCCAAGTATATCATACCAAATTATGAAAGACAAGAATTGTACTTTTGAATTCCGTAAAATCAGTGTGGAAGAGGTGAAAAAATTATTGTTGTCTATCGACAATGACAAGCCCCCGGGGTCTGACAATCTGGATGGAAAATTACTGAGTATAATAGCAGACGATATTGCCACTTCTTCAATTTAAGCCTACTAGAGAGTGTGTGCCCTAAGGCCTGGAGGGAATCTAAAGTAATTTCGCAACCCAAGAATAGTAAAGCCCCCTTTACTGGCTCAAATAGCCAGCCAATCAGCCTGTCACCAACCCTTAGTAAACTTCTGGAAAAAATTGTGTTTGACCAGATACAATGCTATTTCACAGTAAACAAATTGACAACAGAATTTCAGCATGCTTATAGGGAAGGACACTCAACAAGCACAGCACTTACACAAATGACTGATGATTGGATGAGAGAAATTGATGATAAAATAAATGTGGGGGTTGTCTTGGTTAGACTTCAGTGCAGCTTTTGACATTATCGATCAGTCTGCTGCTGGAAAAACGTATGTTTTATGGCTTTACACCCACTGCTATAATGTGGATAAAGAGTTACTTTTCTAACAGAACACATAGGGTGTTCTTTAATGGAAGCCTCTCAAATATAATCCAGTTAGAATAAGGAATTCCCCCTGGTAGCTGTTTAGGCCCCTTGCTTTTGACATGCCACTGACTGACTAAAGCCAGTATCTATGTATGCGGATGACTCAACACAATACACGTCAGTTACTACAGCGACTGAAATGACTGCAACACTCAACAAAGAGCTGCAGTTAGTTTCAGAGTGGGTGGCAAGGAATAAGTTAGCCCTAAATATTTATAAAAAAAATCTTGTAATAAATGTGGAAATTGAGATGACTAAACTGCTTGAATTAACCCTAGATTGTAAACTGTCATGGTCAAAACAAATTGATGCAGTAGTAGCTAATACGGGGAGAAGTCTGTCTATAATAAAGCGATGCTCTGCCTTCTTAAAAACACTATCAACAAGGCAGGTCCTACAGGCCCTAGTTTTGTCGCACCTTGACTATTGTTCAGTTGTGTGGTCAGGTGCCACAAAAAAAGGACTTGCAATTGGCGCAGAACAGGGCAGCACGGCTGGCCCTTGGATGTACACAGAGCTAATATTAATAATATCCATGTCAATCTCTCCTGGCTGAAAGTGGAGGAGAGATTGACTTCATCACTACTTGTATTTGTGAGAGGTATTGACATGTTGAATGCACCAAGCTGTCTGTCTAAACTACTGGCACACAGCTCAGACACCCATGCATACCCCACAAGACATGCCACAAGAGGTCTCTTCACAGTCCCCAAGTCCAGAACAGACTATGGGAGGCACACAGTACTACATAGAGCCATGACTACATGGAACTCTATTCCACATCAAGTAACTGACGCAAGCAGTAAAATTTGATTCAAAAAACAGATAAAAACAAACACCTTATGGAACAGCGGGGACTGTGAAGCAACACAAACATTGGCACAGACATGCATACACACACATACACATGGATTTAGTACTGCAGATGTGGTAGTGGTGGAGTAGGGGCCTGAGGGCTCACAGTGTGTTGTAAAATCTGTGAATGTATTGTAATGTTTTAAAAAATTTTATAAACTGCCTTAATTTTGCTGGACCCCAGGAAGAGTTGCTGCTGATGGGGATCCATAATAAATACAAATACTGTATGTGCCATAGTTCCCTACTCTATCTGCTAAACTACCTGTCAGATGAAACTACATGTACAAAATCCTAACTACATTGTAAGTACAGTGTCCAGTAGAAGTCGGTGTTTGAAAGCAGCTTGGATTTGAAGAAAGCGCCGGAAACACAAAATCAGTGGGATCTCGCATTTTGCAACACACGGCTTGAAAAAGCACGTGATCAAACAAAGCGTAGGACGTAATTGATGACATACTTCTGATAAAAGATACATGCATCAGCACACTGCTACGAAGTTATCGCTAAGCAGCTTTTGAAGCATGCCGCGGAGCTCCGGTATAAAACCTAAATATCACTATCAAATCCAATTTTATTAGTCACATGAGCCAAACACAACAGGTGTAGACCTTACAGTGAAATGCTTACTTACGAGCCCCTAACCAACAATGCAGTGGAAAAAATTTAATAAAAAATACAGATAAGAACTAGAAATAAAAGTAACAAGTAATTAAAGAGCAGCAGTAAAATAACAATAGCGAGACTATATACAGGGGGGTACCGGTTAGTTGAGGTAATATGTACATGTGGGTAAAGTTATTAAAGTGACTATGCATAGATGATAACAACAGAGAGTAGCAGCGGTGTAAAAGAGGGGGAGAGGGGCAATGCAAAGTCTTGGTAGCCATTTGATTAGGTGTTCAGGAGTCTTATGGCTTGGGGGTAGCTGTATAGAAGCCTCTTGGACCTAGACTTGGTGCTCTGGTACCGCTTGCCATGCGATAGCAGAGAGAACAGTCTATGACTAGGGTGGCTGGAGTCTTGAGAATCCATTGAGAATGACAATAGGTACTCAGTGTATTAGAACATGTTTCCAGCTCTCTCCCTTCCGATAACCACTTGGCATGAAAGGAAACAATGTAATGCTCTGATCCAGTGGAAACGTCATAAAATACCGGATTACTTATTATCCCTTGCACAAATAGCCTACAGCTGTGTATGTCCCTGTGTGGGAAACTGATGGCCCAGAATATTTGATACAATGTTGCAAGTTGGCTAGAGCGAGCTTCAGGTTGGACTGTTGATACATTTCAAGTTTGTTGCACAGGCCATGCGTAACCAATGTGATTTATAGGATATTTATTTTTAAATCAGGATATTGTTTACCTGCAGGCTGCAATGTTTTTATTTGTTGGCTTTATGTAGGCTATTCTTACATAGTTGGCAATAGAAGTTACTTTAGATTTGTAGTATTGTTCTCATTTAGATAGAATTTAGATGAACCACATGACAAAGAAATTGAGATACAAAGACCATTATCAATTAAATTAAACTGTTCCACGAAAATGAGCATATGAAAATCATAACTGGCATGCAGATCGGTAGAAATGGTAAGATAAATTGGCACTCCAAATGGAAAAGGTTGTCGACCCCTGGTGTAGCCTATTACCGGCAACTTAAGGGGCATAATGCAGAATCCAGGAAAGCCAGCAGGGGGGGGGTTAGGCTATCTTGATCACTGGCTCCCTCGAGTCGTGTGTGTGTGTGTAATTATTTAATCAACCTGTGCTTAAAGTACCAGACAAGCTCAATACACATAGTTGATTTTAATACAAAAAACACAGTGCGTATATGAAAAATATAAATGTAAACATTTTAGACCAATAGAATGGTCAAAAGAAAAGACCACTCTTGGTCGACCAAGATACATGTTTAGTCTGGGACAGCCCTATGGAGAACCCTGTCCATGTCCTCATCGCCTGGTTCTACATGCCTTTCATAATAACCACCTCAGCCAGTTACTTCACGTATGACCTCACCTCCACACATATAAAAAATGCAGTGGCAATGCAGTGGTTACAAACAGTGCCAAGGTCATCAGAAGCAGACTTCTACCAAATCAAATCAAAGTTTATTTGTCACGTGCGCCGAATACAACAGGTGTAGACCTTACAGTGAAATGCTTACTTACATGCTCTAACCAATAGTGCAAAAAAGGTATTAGGTGAACAATAGGTAAGTAAAGAAATAAAACAGTAAAAAGACAGGCTGTATACAGTAGCGAGGCTATATACAGTAGCGAGGCTACATACAGACACCGGTTAGTCAGGCTGATTGAGGTAGTATGTACATGTAGCTATGGTTAAAGTGACTGTGCATATATGATGAACAGAGAGTAGCAGTAGCGTAAAAGAGGGGTTGGCGGGACACAATGCAGATAGCCCGGTTAGCCAATGTGCGGGAGCACTGGTTGGTCGGCCCAATTGAGGTAGTATGTACATGAATGTATAGTTAAAGTGACTATGCATATACGATAAACAGAGAGTAGCAGCAGCGTAAAAAGAGGGGTTGAGGGCGGGGGGCACACAATGCAAATAGTCAGGGTAGCCATTTGATTACCTGTTCAGGAGTCTTATGGCTTGGGGGTAAAAACTGTTGAGAAGCCTTTTTGTCCTAGACTTGGCACTCCGGTACCGCTTGCCATGCAGTAGTAGAGAGAACAGTCTATGACTGGGGTGGCTGGGGTCTTTGACAATTTTTAGGGCCTTCCTCTGACACCGCCTGGTGTAAAGATCCAGGATGGCAGGCAGCTTAGCCCCAGTGATGTACTGGGCCGTACGCACTACCAGCCATGCTGCTGAGTGGAGGGAGCACCTCCTCTCTTCTGGCTCATTCATTCATGCACCAGAATTAGATGATGTCACCCATTCACAGCAGTGGGACAGACTTCTCTGACCGCAGCACTGATGTGTTTTATGGCATAGTGGCTACAGCACCAGCTCACCTCTGCCAAGACTGAAAAAGATCTAGGTGAGAGCTGGGCAGCCAGGACACAGCTCACAGCTACTCAGACTTGCTATGAACTCAAAACACAACTACTCAGACCTACTACACCGTGTATAAAACATTAAGAACACCTGCTCTTTCCATGACAGACTGAACAGGTGAAAGCTATGATCCCTTATTGATGTCACTTGTTAAATCCACTTCAATCAGTGTAGATGAAGGGGACGAGACAGATGTTTTAGTCTTGAGACAAGTGAGACATGGTTGGTGTACATGTGCCATTCGGAGGGTGAATGGGCAAGAAAAAGATTTAAGTGCCTTTGAACAGGGTATGGTAGTAGTTGGCAGGCGCACCGGTTTGTCAAGAATTGCAACGCTGCTGGGTTTTTCCACGCTCAACAGTTTCCTGTGTGTATCAAGAATGGTCCACCACCCAAAGGTCATCCAGCCAACTTGACAACTGTGGGAAGCATTGGAGTCAACATGGGCCAGCCCACCATAACTGTGGAACACTTTCGGCACCTTGTAGAGTCCATGACCTAACGAATTAAGGCAGTTATGAGGGCAAAAGGGGGGTGCAACTCAATATTAGGAAGGTGTTCTTAATGTTTTGTACACTCAGTGTATATTATCAACTCAAAACATCGGTGCAGATTTAATTTAGATGTGTAATTGCTTCAATTACAAAAATATTTCCTAATTAAAATGACTGAACTGTTGATTTAAGAATGCTTTGGTACATAATGGTAGTATCAACATTAACCTGACACTACAGTGTGCAAAAGTATTAGAGCATAAACATTCCAGACATATGGCCACTTGCCAGCTAAATGAACTAAATCATAACAACCAGAGAGGAACAGAGCTAGACTGTCACCTGAACCAAATACCATGAACCAAATCTAACCTACTTAATTGTAGTGTAGTACATAATAGTCCATTGAAGTGAAATCAATCCCACTCTAATACCTAGACCAAACAGAGACAAATGGTGCTAAAGCAATTAGCAATGGGGTGGCCAAGAAGCACCTGGCAGGTCTGCAATTTTTATATTTGAAACAGGAAACTGGAGCCATGTGGCTTGGATTACTGCACTGTGAGCTCACAGCTGTGGGAGCACCAACTCAAACGGCTTTATTCTGACAGACATGAATGAAGTAACCCAGCCCTTCCTTGGCCTTCTGGTAGACGCGTGGCAGAGATGTGGCAGAGGTGTGCCCTACGTACTGATAGGGAGATGCCAAATTTAGAATGGAAACAGGAGGGGCCGGGGCTCCCTTCTCCCATCAGCAATACCCCTGCCCCCAGCAGAAAATAAACCTTGTGATGACGACACGATGAGCTCATTCGACTGCACTGCCAGCAGTTTGGACGACTTCAACTATGTCACATACACAGACGGCATAAGGTTACTCTGCAGCTAGTCCAAAATAGGAACAAGACAACAAGCATCAGCAAGAACAGATATCAGTAGCAACCATAGTATAATTACCAATGCTGCTATCAACAATAGGGAAAGGGGAATCAGAGAGGTGTAGGGGGCTGCCTTAAATTGGCGTCCGCTTCATCAGCGCCCGGGGAGCAGTTGTTGTTAGGGGGTTAACTGCCTTGCTCAAGGGCAGAACGGCAGATTTTTCCACCTTGCCGGCTCAGAGATTAGAACCTTTCAGTTACTGGCCCAACACTCTTAACTACCTGCCTCCCCTCAATAACAACAACACTACAGTCTCCTTACAACTGACAATCACCACCAAGTCACTAAGTACCAAAACAGTTGAATGCTTATTATGTACTGGATCGTGTGAAAGTGAAATGTATTCTTAGAAAGAGCCTTAGTTGTACATCTTGCACTTGTCTTTCAGCCATTAATGAAACATTGCGATCCCCATATCACTTACTGCCATGTACGGTCTGCACCCTGCATCTCTGGTTTTGGCAATGGAGTCCACCAGCTGGCCACTGATGCCAAAATCACAAAGCTTAATGTTGCCATTCCTGTCTAGGAGGATGTTGGATGGCTTGATGTCTGACAGGAGAAACATATAGAATAGATGAAAAGGCTAGTCTAAGAGTTCTGGATAAAGGAAGTGCCACTTCTGTTGTGCTACAGTAAATAGAGCATTGTGAGGTAATAACAGCAATACACATCTCAAATGAGGAAATAAAGAACAAAGTCTCCATTCTGGAGTCGTCTTACCTCTGTGAATTATTTTCAAGTATTCTTTTAAGTGGTTAAGTGCTTTCACAGTCTGTAATGAAAACACATAGCAACTAAATTAATATATAGAAATATGTACCCTTCCTGTCAAATTAATCAGTGTAAATTATGTAAGGAGAAAATGCATGAAAACTTACAGCTAATGTTATTTTGCCTAATATTTCCTCTGGAATCACATCATCTAAAGCACAATATACATATTTGTAGAATTTGTCAAAGGAGGTAGACATAAGTTCCATACATATCCAACAGTCCCCCTGACAAAGAAAAGAATCACAAGACATAACATTACCACGTGAAGACAATACACTGCTTATTGCTAACTACACAGAACGATTGATTTACATCCAATGCATTTCCTATATAGAGAAATCAATCAACAAAACAAAGAAGTGAAAAACTAGCATGGTCACCTCTCTGAAAAGAGCCCCGTAAAACTGAACTATGTAGAGACAGTCACTACTCCTCATGACCACATCCAGGTCCATTAGCAGCTGCTTCTGTTCCTTCTCATCAACCGTTGACCTAATCCTCTGTGGGAGACACATATTGTAATCAGATGCATGTTGCTTTCAATTGTGACCATGGTTGGAAGTCACAGGAGGTTGGTGGCACCTTAATTGGTGAGGACGGGCACGTAGTAATGGCTGGAATGGAATTAGTGGAAAGGTATCAACATCAAACATATGGTTTCCATGTGTTTGAGGCCATTCCATTCGCTCTGTTCAAGCCATTATTACGAGCCTTCCTCCCCTTACCATGAGCAACATGTTACCATTTCCTGCAATGGGAGTCAGTTACACTTTGGTGATTATGATGATTACTGAGTGTTCATTTCACAATATAGCCTAAGACTGATGAGTTTAGTCAATAAGAGGTCAGTAAGGGGCAGTCACCTTGACAGCCATTATCTGGTTGCTGGGCTTGTGCACCATCTTGTTGACAGAGCCGTAAGCGCCCCGACCAATCTCCCCCAGGTCCTTGAGGTCCTCAGCCGTGAAGTCACAATCGCCGCCGGCGGTCTTCAACTTCCCTGACGACTCGATACTATGAGTACGCAGCCTCTCTCTGGCCACAGAAATAGGTGGGAGACATAAGAAACACAATCTTTGATAGTTGTTAATTTCACCTCAATCATATACTGAACAAAAATGTTAATGCAACATTTTCAAAGATTTTGCTGTGTTACAGTTCATATAAGGAAATCAGTCAGTTTAAATAAATTAGGCCCTAATCTATGGATTATTTCAGCTCATGAAACATGAGACCAACACTTTACATGTTGCGTTTATATTTTTGTTCAGTATATATATATATATATGATACTGCACCTGAAAAAGGATGGTTAGTTGGCATTCGTTTGTTCAGTTTGCATTATACAGCATCAGTCATTTGCTTGTCCAGGGTAACTTAGCAGGCTCATGTTGTCATCTAATTACACAGCAAAGACACAGGGCTTATTCACATTCACTACAATAGTGTTGCCCAAACAGGTACTTGAGGCTACATTCAGTTACTCTCTGTTTTCCATGAGCAGGTAGAGATAGAAATACAACAACTGCTAATCATTCCAACCTCACTTAGCCTGTCTTTATTGTGACAGATTGCCTAGGTACCTATACAGTACTGAATGTTACATTGACAATGTGTGGCTTTGGAGATGAAGAGTCTCAGCAGACTGTAGACTAGAGTGCAGAGTCATATAACAATTCATTATGCAGGAGTTTGTATTGTGGCTAATGCAAATTCCGCTCCATGTACATCTTCAGAAAACCACATCCATTGCAAAGTATGGAGGTCAACTTACATGTGGGGGTTCTGGAATGGGGGTCCTGCTGTATTCAGAGTGAATCTGGTCGTTGGTTTGATTGGGGGATTGGCAAAATTTAACTTGAGTGCTTTGCGTTTACCTGATAGGGAAGAGGCAGAGTTTATGTCAGATTGCACACAAGACATCTATGGCAGGGGTAGAGCCAAGGACCAGAAAACAACACTTACACACTCAAGAACAACATGAAAACAAACAGTTACCATACCACAGAATGAGAGACCAGTAAAGCAATGGAGAGGTAAATTTAACAAGAGTATTCAAGTAAATTTACTGACGATAGATGTAAGAGTAATGACTTGCTTCTTACCAAAGGCGTCCCTCTTTATATTTCTCTGTGAGAATATAGATTTCTTCTATAGATGCTGATTTTGGGATTTTGGCTGATACTGAACTATATGGGATAGTCAACAAAACAGGTCTTGACCAAATTAAAATGAATCACGAGTAGGTCTAATAACAGGTTCTCAATCAAATATGTGTATGCTATAGCCTCAGTGGCAGGAACAGAAACTCCCTGGAGGTATTTTTACATGGCATGTCCTGATTGTACAAGTGACTCATTGCAGATGGTAGGTATATACTTTGACCGGTTCACTGAAGTTGATGCAGAGGCATACACTTCTCAGTAGGCACCTGCTCTAAACCATAGCCGAGTACTAGATCACATCCCATACCATGGCTATTTAGGATGGAGGCTTAGCTACAATCCAACACTCACCTACCATGTTTTAGTAGGTTTTGCTTGGTAATTTAAACAATAATTAGGGAATAGGTGAGAATTTAAATTAAAAACTGACCATTTCTTTCTTGTTTTTTTAATTTTTTTTTTATTTAATTTAGGCTACTACCCATAAACTGTGAAACATGACAACATTGTGTAATGAGATTCTGACTCAACAAAAGCATTGATCTGACAGAACTGCATCTTTGATAATACAAAATTTGACTTTTGGCTCATAACCATACATAAGAGTAAAATAGCTTACACTGCAGACTTGAAAATCTTGCCAGAGGAGAAGGAGCATCCCAAGTAAAACTGTTCTGAGTTCACCTTGAAATGAAGGATGCATTCTGTTCTCTCCACCCAAAACACCACAAGAATGTGTGTACTCAAATTCCAATAAAATGGCACACGCCATTTGAAATTACACTAGTGTCTCCATGTCTCAACAGGCAAGTGTTTGTTAAAGTACAGCTCATGCCAAAAATCACTAACGTGTTCAAAAACAAAACAGCTGCAAACTGGTTTGGAAAACAATGTGACAAAACCCCAAGCATTACTAGCTAGTTTTGCTTGTTAGTAGCAAGCTGACTGAAAGTGCTAAAACTAAAAAGGTAGAGCTTCCATTACAATGTTTATTAAAAACACACCTAATTAATAAATACAAGCAAAAGGACTACACTTCTGTCAAGATAAAATACATTTCCAACACAGTGCTATTTTGTGTAGAAGGTTATCCGTTCAGGCCGAACCAAACAGTGGTAAAGACCAGTTGAAAGCCAAAGTGTGAATCTATATACACCAATGCTAATGGAAGCTCTTAGCCCTAGGCTTGTGCCGATGATGGATGATCAGAATATGGATTGGAACGTCTTGGTAAATGAACATTATGAAACTAAATTGTTTGGTGATAACTAATAGTAAGGTAAAAACCAACAGGATGGTTAACACCAACTGGTTTTTTTTTTAACTACAGAGAAGTTAAATCAATAAGACTCACAGTTGGACAAGTCTTTCATTCACTTGCTTTTCATCAGTAAAATATTATGACCTAATGTCTTAAAACACAGACCAACATAATCTGCACTCTAACTCTAGGATAATCAATGTTTAGCCTCAACTATTAGCCTTAACTATCAAAACCGGCACAAGCCTACTAGACCCCAACAACTCTTCACTTGGATTAGTTGAGAAAAGAGGACAGACTCCCCCATACCAGACCATCAGGCGGAAGCAAAGGGTTGAGAACTGTTGGTACTGTAGCAAAAGAGGTTTGGCTTACTTGGGGGAGCTCCAGACAGGTTTATCTGAAACCCTAGAGGTGAGAAGAGAACATTTCTTTTTCATATTTCACCTTTATTTTGGGTATTGTTTGACTGATAAACAAAAAACAATCAAGTTCTATTAGGAAACGTGGTGAACAACAAACACTGTTCTTCTCAGCTTCAGTTTAGACCAGGGAACGATGCAGCACTGTTTCCCAACACCTGGCACCACCTTGACTGACAACTATTTTAAGTATCTCAAATCAACTTGATTTTGCTAAATGAGGCTTCATTCCTGGAAAGGTCTCTGAATCACAGTTTGATACCAAGTGTGGACAACAACTACTACACACACTAAAACATGACCAACTAGCCCAATTGAAGAAATCCTGACCGGAAATATTTTATCTAGGCCTAACCTACATGCAATACTTAACTAAATAACTAGGGTACTTATCAGATGTTACCAGCTGAAATGGCAGCAGCCCTGTTATCAATGTTGCATGTTAGAGTTAATAATCATGAATGTACTTAGTTTGAAGCAGTAAAAGCTCCTTTGCGTAAGCCCCCCAAATTATAAACATTTGAACACAGAGCCAACTGGCTGAATAGGCACTGGGGCTAAGGAAGGCCTACTAAAAACTAAGGCTTACCTCTCTTGCACTTGTCTTCTCTATGCTATGGATGGTACATTTCCAAGACGCTATTGTATTCATGTTGTATGCACTTTTCCAAAAGAAACCAATAAATAACTGAAGAGTTAAAAACATATTTATTATTCAAATCTGGAAGATCGTGTTATGTTATGCTTGTTTTTTTCCTTCTTTCTGTCAAATGTAACACTGCACTTTGAAATGTCCCTGTAAACAAGTGTGGCTATAGCCTCATGACATACTCAAATTATTTTCTGCTGAGTGAACTACTGAACTTTTATAACTTGGCCTCACATCAGTGAACAGGTAAACGTTTACGATGAGCATTCCACCACACAGAAAAATGTATTGCTTGGGTGCTTGGGGGGGATTAATCTACATGCACACACATATAGCCAGAAACAACCAAGATAACTTTGGTATGATTGAGGATTAGCTCAGGCAGATTCAGTGGAGATAATTGGGGTAGATCTATAAAAATAACAACCTACAAATGATTTAAAAAATGGAGTGGTGTGAGATAGAAAATGAAATGCATCCACAAAATGATCCTGGCAGGGAGAGACAATGACAATTGAAGAAACTATTCTTGGGACAGCTCACCATCGATCAGCATCAAGTCAGGAGGGTTATGGGAAGTTAGTAGCATTAAGGAAGGGGAAGAAAAATATCACAGAAATGTAGTTTCAATACTTTGACACTGACAGAAGCGGACCATAACATGTTTCTTTCATTTACTACCTGGAAAATATCAGCTTCAGAACGGCATGCAAAAGTATAGAACCAGATCCAAAAGGAACTAACGAGCTATGACAGTTATTGGTAAAGCATCAACAAAAAAAAATGTATGTATGTATGTATGTATATATATATAATATTATCTTTATAAAATGTGTAATATTGACAGTAACGTTAGCTACCTGTTTCACTCTGACATCTCCAGCACGTGTTGGATTCTGTAAGTAAAAAAATATATAGTTTGTAAAAACATAGCTAGCTAATTATGCATTGGGTGGAAATTTAACAGATTTCTCCTGGTGGATGGAAGTTAACGTTATTTGAAATCTAAGAGATTCTCATGCACAAGTTTCACTGAGCTAACATTAACTGCCTGGCCTAGGATACTTCGGGATTTTAGTAATTAAGCCCTTTATCTACTTCACAAGAGTCAGATCAAATCATGGATAACATTTGTCTCTGCATCCAGTAGTTGAGGTAGTTTCGCGAGCTAATGCTAAACTAGCGTTAGTGCAATGACTGGAATTATATGGCAACGGCTACAGTAGCATGTTAGTAGATACAATTAATTTCCCCCAAAAACATCCCAACATGATCTTGTTATTTTTTTGAAATGCAACATATTGTAGTTAGCTAGTTAGAGGTAACATGACCACATCCAGAGCAATCATGACAGGCCTTCTTATATTCTAGCTAGCAATTCCGCTTGATGGCCAACCTTCACTCGCTAGCTAGGTAACGTTAGCTAAATCACTTAACACCTAGTCACTAGTTAACGTAAACTAGCTAACGTTGTTTTTGGTGTTACTTATTTCTAACAAAACATTTCCAGAAACCGTTATTTGATTAGAAGACAATGTTTTAGGTGTGAGGGCAACTGATTTTGACAGTAGCTAGCTAACGTTAACTGTAGACATCAAGCTAGCTAACTAACTAACTAGTAATAGTGTGTGAATACAACTGGGGCAAGTTATGTTAGTAAGTAGATAGCTAGCTTGCCAATATAGGTAGCTAGTTCGTTAGCATAGTCATTAGGTTACTCCCGTTAACACCACTCACAAAAAAAGATCTAGTTAACAACCTGGTATTTTACAATCCTTACCTTGCATACTGCTCATTGTTGTTATGTGTTGCGACTGGGATTGATGGTGATGTGAGCCTGTAGATCCTGCGTTATTGCTGTTGTGGCTGGTAGATGTTGTTGAGTTGTTGGGGCTGGGAGTCGCCATTGTGTGTTTGAATTCCATCAGCAGCACTAGGCTGCAATGCAGAGAGCAACTTCACCCTTACAAAGCAAGACTAGAGAATAATCAAACTGGCTAGACTTCTTCGACTCAAATGTGCGTGGTGGGTGTAGAGAGCGCTACCGAACAAGACTGTACAATACTGTAACTACCAACAAACAGTAAGAAATTGGGACAGTGTTTGACAGTCAAGTAACCACCTTTCCACATAGAGTCGAGACCAAAGATGGTGGATAAATAAAGATTATTCAATCAGGCCTTTTACCATTGAAAAAAGGTCAGTTCCGGCTTACTTAACTGGGTGTGTCTCCCATAGACACCAATGCAATAGCAGCTTGGTCTGGTCTACTTAGTTTAATTGAACCAGGAAAAAAACAGCGAGTGGGGTGTCTCGCTTCCTCTTCCGTCTCTAGTCGAGACTCAGTCAGCTGACTAGATGTCACTTGCGAACGTGAACACCCACAGCTTCCAACGCGACGCTGCTGTGTGTGTGGACCGAGTTCGAGGAACACAAATCTAGGCTCAGATAACCATACCGCTAGCGTTAACCTAAAGCACTAGGGGGAAGACAGATATCTGACCGTGTATCAGTGGGTAGGGGAGATTTCTAGCCTAATTGTATTAGGCTATGAATTACCATACAGTAAAATGTCAGTTTATGTACATTAAAGTAGTGTGTAATACTGTCCAGAATTGTTTTTATTTAAAAAAAGTAGCTAAATAAGTATTTAATGTAACAGTAACTCATATGTACCTTGCAATCGTTTTCCTTATTCATATATACTAAGAAAGCAGTTTTCAGGAAAAAAAAGAAAGAAAACAACGAGTCTTGGCGACTTTGCAATCGGACCTATAAATGCTCACTTGTCGAAACTTCATACCCCAAACCTCACTCTAAAAAAAATACGGATACGGATTCAACGCAAAGCTTATGGTTCAAAATCCAGGAGTAAAATTTGCTGTCAAATTGCTGATTACGAGAAACTGGTTCTGTACTTATAGACAGTGACAATGAACGAACCTAGTGAAGTTAAGTGCACAAAAACGAACTTTTCTCGGATCATTTGGAGAGTTTGCAATGTTTGCATGTCATTGTTCTTTGCTCTAGCAAGTTATGTGCAGGCAAGTGATTCCCTTATTTGGTTACATTGTTTGAGATACTTTGCATCTATAGTCTACTATATTTGGGGTTAGCTGTAGGCATATCTGCTTCTGTTGAACTCATGAATTTAGCAGAGTAGTTTAATGAGTGAACATGGTGTATGTCTGTTTCTGAATATTTGGCCCAATTGAGTAAATCCCATGTCTCATCCTTTGTCTTTTTTATTGGCATAGATTAACGATCCGGATGCAGTATTATGGATGGTAGGATCACGCTTTTTTTAATCGTTTAATGTTTTTAATGAATTACTATAATCAAAGTGCTTTTTTATTTTTTTATTTACAGTAATCCACATATACACCTTTTCTATATACAGATTGCCTATGCTATTCCAGCAAATCTGTGTTTATTGATTGGCATTAAACCACACGTAACAGGTATGTGGGAATTATAGATGAATAGAGATCCATCAATGACCTTTGCCTATTTTTCCTATTAAATAACATTTCCATTTTAACATTTTTGGCCAGTGAAAAAGGCCATTGACTGTTTAGTATCTTGTAGCTATATCATGAGTGTAGTTAAATCTAGAAATATTTATGCATGAGCCTTCACTGCACCCTGAATGTTTAAATGCTTGAGAGACTGTTTTTCAGAGACACTACTTTGGAGGAGAATTGCTCAACTTCATGTGCTTATTTCGACTGCTGTTGTTTCCATGATGGGATGGACTCTGTATAAAGAGCGCATCACAAATATCTTCCAGCAAGAGGAGGGAAGGTATAGTCTCACAGTCAAAATATTTTTCTGTTTAGATGAGCGTTGTGTTCAATAATTATTTTTGGTCACACCTGTTTCTCTCTGTCCCCAGGGAATTCTCTGGTCTCATGTTGATACTTGTCTGGCTTCTCCTGTGTCAACACTCTGGAAGGTAAGGACTTTCAACATAGATTTGGACCTCATCCCAACATGCAATACCTTATTTAAAAAAGACTCAAACTCAGTACATCACTGATATCTGTACTGTCATAACTATTTTCTATTAGTTCTATTGGGGCTCTCAGACTGTCCGTTGCTGTTGCCATCACAATCTTCCCCTTTGTGGCCTGGCTGTACTACTACATTAACAAGGAGCTGAGGACCAGCTGGCCCCCGCATTGTAAAACTGCACTGTAGATATCCATTCATTAAGATAGTCCAGTGACGAGTGAGCAACATATCTGCGGGATGGAACATTTACAAGAGGATATGACCTAGCTACAGAGGCAGTATGGAAATCATGAATGCATTGTTTAAAAATACACATGTATGGTTTAGCAGAGGTGTGTTTGACATCTAAATAAGTGACAATGTCATAAATTAGAATATATATGATTGATACATTTTACTTTTTTTACTGGAATCATACTTTTCTCTTTCTGGCCATTTTTGTTGTTGTAGGCAACCCATTGCACTTGTGGTGATATCTGGTGTAATCACAGTAAAATAAAGCAATTTATTAAGAAATATAAATGGCTTTTTATGATTATTTTTGCATCAGAAATCTAAATTGAAAGAAATGCATGTACTGTAGCCTACTCAAGGCTCCAAATAATTTTTTATTTTTATTTAGCACCACTGCGCCTCGATAGCTACAGGATATATGCTTTAAAAGTAATATAGGCTATATCTAAATCAAACTCATTTTGTGTTTGGTGCTCCTAACTTGTTAAAGTTGGCAGCAGAAGTAGGCTACTGCCAATGAAAAGTACATTTTCTGTACTGTGTTTTACAATAGCTAGATGTCAGTAGCGCCCAGAGAACACAGTACAAAAAAAGGACTCTGGTGCGTAATTTCCGGTTCTAACAGCCAGAAATAATTGTGTTCGCCGGCAGGTCCAGGGTCAGCCTAAACGTTTATATTGCGAAACTCTCAGTCAATGAGCATCGTTATACTGATCCAAGATCAGGAATTTGATGATTCACGTTGTGTAAAATTCTGCCACCAGTTCCGCATTGAGTTCTTGACAAACTAGCTCAACATCATGGCAGTGGGCCTAATATCGTATCAGACTTTGAGATGTCGATTGTTAAATCGTATGATTTCGCACCAAAGCGTGAGCACAATCTGCAGCTTTACACCCGCTTTATCGAGAAGGACTGGATCTCCGTACACCGATCTCTCACCACGGACAGTCCACGGGCTGGTAGGTCATACATGACTCACAACACTCGGACTAGGATCAAATGTGTACACTGAAGCGCGGAATGACTAACAGCTTAAAGACAGATATCCTTGTACATATCCATCATGTTAACATATTGTGTGTAATCATGCACTGCACAGGTAAATCTATGCGGGAGTTGGACGTGCCGGACATCACAGTTGTTGTCTTTTTACGACTCAAGATCATTCTCGTCTTTACCTCCACCACCCCCTTCTGGTGATAAAACCAAAAAGACAGGAGTATGTAACGTATCAATGCATTTCTGAGTGATATGTAAACAACTGTCTGGGCACCTGATAAAACCTGGTTTTAATGTCTATGGATAAAATAAAGCACAATGCCTTTTGCTTTGTCTTTAACCTTGTTGCTTTGCCTGTCTCCATTCATCTATCCTCTGCAGCCAGTGACTTGGAAATCATTAGCAATAACATTTGCATTTGGGGGTGTTCTCCTTGCCGGAATGAAATATTTCAAGAAAGAAAAAGAAGAATGTAAGGACATTTCACCTCTTGGCGTACTCACCATCATGCAGTAGGCTACATCCAACAGTGGATTTACACAAATTCATTTATGTTCCGAACTGAAGTTCTCCTGGAGTTAATCGTCAGTTTCTGTACATGTTGGTAAGAATCTGTTGTACATTGTTGTCTTTTTTACACATGTACTGCAGTGATTGAAAGAGAAAGGACAAAGTCAATGGGGAAACCAGCACTTGGGGGTCCATTCTCTCTTGTGGATCAGAATAATAAACCCTGTAAAAGTGAAGATTTCCTCGGCCAGTGGGTCCTTATCTACTTTGGCTTTACACACTGCCCTGACATCTGTCCTGATGAAATCGAGAAAATGATTGAGGTGGTGGATGAAATAGGTAAAGTGTTTTATTTTAAACGTCTCTTATGATGCATCATATTATTTATGAATGTCATGGCAATTAGATGGTCGAGTGAGTCAGTCACTCATATCATGTTTTCACAAAGCATAATGTTAATGCTACAACCCTGGGATGTACAGAATATTTGTTGTGATCAACACCATATCTTTCCATGTTTCCCAGACAGGATACAGTCTCTTCCAAACCTGACCCCCATCCTCATCACCATTGATCCTGACAGGGACACACCTGAGGCCATGGGGACATATGTGAAAGGTAAAGAGAACAAGCCATTAACTACTGTAGCTTCCATGTTTTGGTAAAAGGGGGACTTATACTCACATTGGTGGAACAATAACATTCCCCTTCTGTCCTCTATCCCCAGAGTTCTCCCCTAAGCTCATTGGCCTGACTGGGACAATGCCCCAAATTGACCAGGTCTCCCGAGCCTACAGAGTCTACTACAGCCAGGGACCAAAGGATGAAGACAACGACTACATTGTGAGTTCATTGTCTGATCCTGCCCTTATTCATAACTCTCATTTCTTCATAGTAAAGTAGATATTCCCACGTTTCCCAGCTGAATTGATATCTAAATGAAACCTCCTTTATTCTTGACTGCAGGTTGATCACACAATCATCATGTACCTGGTTGGTCCGGACGGAGAATTCAAAGAGTATTTTGGACAGAACAAGAGGAGCGCTGAGATCTCTTCTTCCATTGCATCACACATGAGGAAGTACAAAAAGGGGAATTAAGAGGTGAGATGAAGGAGAACTGGTCAATTGCACTGTCTGTGTCTGGGAACATCTCTTGTGTGCCACTCACAGCCTTCAGAGACTGTCAGCAGCCTCTGGCCCAGCAGCCTCTGGCCCAGCAGCCTCTGGCCCAGCAGAACTGAATGCTGCCATGTTATGTCAATGACATTGAATATTTATCTGCATTACAGCTTTTCATTGAATTCAGATGTCTACGACTTACCATTCCCTTGTTGCTGTTCACCATTTAACATTATCTCTAATATCATATTTAAGTCTAAGATTATTTAAAGTGATTGTTTGCAAATGGGTGTGGACAACACTTAAGTGTTTATTCTGCTTTGCCCATTATTTAAATTGGTGTGAAATACAATTGTTTTGATGTAAAATATGAGAGCCAAACAGAAATACTTGATTTCAAGTACCTAAACAAATGTAACTACCATAGAATGGAGGGGGAAAGTATTCCCTGGACACTCCTAATGGAAAAAAACATGAATAGTTGTCGTTGTGCAGTTACAGTTCGGCATTACTTCCTTTACACTAATTCTCCTTTTTAGCCTTGCTGTTAAGTCTGGCCCAATACCTGGACTCGTCTGTGTGACACCAGAAACATTTATGCACTGTAATAACTCTTTGGTTACTCGATTTGTACTATTCATAAATCAGTCATATTTCAACTGAATTTCCAAAGTAGTGTTTAATTTATTAAACTTGAACTTACAATTATGTATGTCTGTCTGTGATTTTTTTTTTTTTTTACTGCCCATGTAGTCGTAGGCTACCATGCAGGTTATCAGGGCTTCACTTTGTGCAACCATATTGTAAACTAGCCTGTTCCTAGTGGCAAACACGTGCTGGTCAGAGTTTAAGGTTGTTCATATGAGTTGTCAAGAGTAGAGTACTGTCCTAGATCATTAATTTAACAGCTTGATTTGTAATCATGTTGCTATTGATATGACCACCAGGCCAGTGTCTTGACTGGACCCATTGTTCTGCAAATAAATGGTAATCACCGGAGCCTCTATATCTGGTTATAGCCATAGATGCATGATTGGCTCATAGTAACATGTCATTTTCGATGAATTTACACACACACAGTCATAATATATTTGTGTTTTATAATACATACAAATAATTTCTCAATATCCTTGCAAACTGAATACGTAGCTGATGACCGTATTTTAGGCGAGAACCTGTTGACTTCTCCCTCGGTAACCTGAAAACTAGAGAGAGCACAGCAGTTCAGCACTCTTCGGCAATGCACTCCACTCATTTCTGGCTGGTTGGTGGTTTGTGATGACTGAGAAGAGATCACCTTTCAGCTGTCAAAGTATCAAATCATCATTTATGAGAATTTTATATTGTATGCTCATGAATTCACCCACTGAACCATTCCGTATCTTGATTTGTTGTTTCCCACCTACACTACATGCCCGTCTCTTTACAAAATTGGACAGGAGTCCCTTGTGCCTTATTCAATGTACAATGTTGCCCTGGAGAATAGAATTTGATGATACGATCAGTGTCTGTCCCTGTGGATGTCTTGTCTGAGACAGTCCCCCTAAAACTGGGTGTCCTTTCAGACTAGAAGTGGTTGTCAGCTGCTTTATTTTGTGGTCTCCTGTCCGTTGACCCTCGAATCTAAGGCAGATGCACCAGTTCTCAGATCTATTTTCCACAAGGGCAGGCATCTGTCTGCCTCGGACAGAACCAGCCGACAGGGATTGTCTCCTTGCTTCTTCTTCTCGTTTGTACTGTGACTTCAAATTCCCACAATCTCGCAGTGTCCTTGACACAGTCAATGTACATACTCTACTGTAACGTGGAGGTCAGCATAAGCCCTACCCTGGTCTTGCCATTGGTAGCATGCCTACTGCCTGCCCATGACCAGTTATACCCACAACTGTTGCCAGCCCTTCAAATGACATTTATGGGATATTAAATCAACACCAATTAGGTTGGCTTTGATGCAGTGGCAGTTTGTGTCATAGTTTATGAAAATGAATGGCCCACTGACTCTTTCCTAGGAGACAGTTCACACATTCATTTGACGTTTTACAGATAAATGTGCTTTGTAACATGTTTATAGGGTAGAATAGGATCATGCATGGTGTGTAAGTCTAAAGACATTGTTTAGCATTGTGCACAGCGGAGTTAACCAATAGATATAAAGGAATTTGAAAGAAAGAATGCAGGCGTTGGCGTTCTATTGTCGACTGCATGTGACATCACATGAGTTTTAGAGGGAGCTGTGGAGGGTCATGATTATGACCACAGCACTTCTATGCTAGTCAGTTTACATTCTAACTGACGTGCGGTTAGGAGCTTGTCCAAAGAAGTGCATGATATCAGACAAACAGTCTAAACTAAACTACCTGATGATGAGGCAGCATCTATCTAGTACACAGGTGCCAAACTCATTCCATGGAGGGCCGGGTGTCTGTGGCTTTTCAGTCTTTCCTTGTACTTGATCGATGAATTAAGGTCACTAATTAGTAAGGATGTCCCCACACCTGGTTTTCTAGGGCTTAATTGAAAGGAAAAACCAAAAGCCTTGACCCTCCATGGAATGAGTTTGACACCCCTGATCTAGTCTCTCTAAATGGGATGGCATGATCCTATATGTTGTGCTAGCTCTGGTCCAGGGCGTTAGTGACCATTCCTTTACTAATGCGCACTAACACCCTGGACCAGAGATAATGTTGTGCTCAAAATGTACCACAGTATATCAGTCAAATTTCTTCTCAAAATAAGTTTTAATTTGAATCAGTAAAATGTTTATTTCATAGAATTTAGAAATGTTCTTGCACACTGCCACACGCAGGAATAAATGGAACATAAACCAATTGATAACATCTACAGCATTGTGAATGCATTGTATTGTTAGTCATTGCATTATTGAAATGCCACCTGTATAGATGAAATAGATGACTTATTCAACAAAACATTATATGGCCCTACCAAAGCCTTCTATTAGCACAGACATCACATGGGTGTGACATACGGTACACTTGAAACACATACTTGTGCTTTATTGACATGGGAAACTGAGGAACATTAATAGAAATCCACTCCGGATTTTGTATCGATCTGAAGGGCTTTTTCGGATTCGTTGTTAACCCTGTTGTTTGGAATGCTCTCTCGGCCATGCATAAACGGAGGCCTGAATTTATTTGAAGCCATGATGAGGCAAGCGTTTTACTACATGTAACATCATCATAACTGGAAGCAGCTTAGATGTTTGTGTTATCAGAGAAGTCTTGTATTGCTTCAGTGTGCTTCATTATAGAGCCGACAAAGGCCTCTGATATTCAGTTTAGTAGATCATTTTTGTTCAGAATTACTGTGTCAAATGTGCTGTGTCAGTATGTTTTATTTGTATTGCACATTTACGTATTGGTCACTGTGACTGAATCCAATCTCATAGAGCAACATTACCTCAGTTTAGCATTGGGTCAATAGTCTTGAAGCAAAACTGAAAAGGGTTTGATAACATCTCTTCGTCTCAGGTCTTTGAATGACAATGGAAAACACAGCAGATGGACATGTCTCTGTCTGTCTGGAACGTGCTAACTGCCACCTGTCAACCCCAGCCCGTATCGGGCCATGCGCTCCCAGTGAGCCCTAAACGACCGTGATCCCAGTCGCCCAATGCCAGAATCGGAGCAATGCCCTAACAGACCTAATCTTCCCTGATCCCAGAAAATGAGGAATGTCGTGTCTGGACCCAAAGCCCACTAAGCTGCCATCCTTAGCCATCATTGCTTTTTAATGGACAGGCTGCAGGGTTACAATTGAAAACATTTAAATGTGACACAATACAGCTATAGATAGACAGTTGAAAATACAAAATGGACATACTTTACTTTTCCACGGTGGCGTATGAGCCAGATTTGATTTTTATCCAAATATAGAGAAGCTGTCAAGCAAATAGAAAAAAACCAAGCCATCCCTTATAAAAAAGTATTGTTAGTGCGATGACAGCAGGGCATTGGAGGTATGTCTTTGGCTTACCGTTGAGACAGCAAACATTTAACAAAAATAGAGGTTGCATCCATAGAGATAGCATCCATTCAGTCTTTGTCACTTTTCTGATACTCCAGGGGTCGTCCTACTGTGATCATAGATTTTGTAACTGCAACACTCAGGTAAGAATGGACCAAATCATATAACTAGGCCTTTGATGTTTATTGGATTTTCTCAAGGAATATTGAGAATTTCTGCAGTTATTTGTTTTCATAGTATAATCCATGACCAACAGATCAATATGAAGTATATGATGTATAATCAATTGTCTCCTTACTACACAGCTTTAGAAAATGAGTAATGCTGAGATGGAAGTATTTGGGGTGGCTGCCTCGTACCTCCGCAAGCCGGAGAGGATTGCGGCACAGGTCAAACCATTTGATGCCAAAACGGCCTGCTTTGTGGCAGATCTAAAGGTGGAGTATGTGAAAGGCAAAATCAAGAGCCAAGACAGCTCCAAGGTTATAGCTTAAGACTGAGGATGGGAGGGTGAGTACATATCAAATGGTCTAGAACATCTGACCATATAGCTATGTTCTAACCCACTGGGCACAGACGTCAGTTTAACGTCTAGTTTTCCTTTACATTTGGTTGAGTTGTCAGCTAACGTAAATTCAAAGTGAAGTCAACAAAACATTCCACCATGGTTAAAAGTTGGGTTAAAAAAAGACTATTCACTTATGTTGATTACTTTTTTCAGTTTTCCACATTGATTCAACGTCATCACATACATTTTTTGTTGTTGAAATGACGTGGAAACAACATTCAACCAGTTTTTGCCCAGTGGGAAGCATTATATATTTTACTACTATGTGAGAGTGACTGAAATTCAGAGTACATGTCATTTCTAAGCCTTTTTGGATGCTAAATATAAAGTTAATTATGCCACCGATTTCGATGGTTTGTTATTTGAATGGAAACTTGCCTCCCCTAACTGCCCTCTCCTTTATTTGATCATGTTGCAGGTTGTCACACTGAATCCGGATGACATCAGCCCCATGAACCCTCCTAATTTGACAAGATCGAGGACATGGCCATGTTGACCCATCTCCATGAGCCAGCCGTGCTGTTCAACCTCAAGGAGCGCTACGCTGCCTGGATGATCTATGTAAGCAGACACAGATCAGATTACATTTCAACTCAGTCATACGTACATCTTCTAATTGCATTGTCAATCAAACATCTACCAACTAGTTTCATGGGTTCAATCAGATCAAGTCATCAATGACAACCTGAGTTGTTCCCCTATTGCAGACCTACTCTGGGATGTTCTGTGTGACTGTGAACCCCTATAAGTGGCTCCCGGTCTACAACCCAGAGGTGGTGGCTGGCTATCGGGGCAAGAAGCGCCATTTGGTCCCACCCCACATTTTCTCCATCTCTGATAATGCCTATCAGTTTATGCTAACAGGTATAATCTTAATTTCATGATGTATCATATTGTGGCAGCAAGCTATTACAGTATACTTAACAGGTAATTGTATCTAGTGGTGTAAAGTACTTAAGTAAAAATACTTGAAAGTACTACTTAAGTAGTTTTTTGGGGTATCTGTACTTTACTTTACTATTTCTATTTTTGACAACTTTTACTTTTACTCCACTACATTCCTAAAGACAATAATGTACCTTCTACTCCATACATTTTCCCTGACACCCAAAAGAACTCGTTACATTTTGAATGGTTAGCAGGACAGGAAAATTTTATAATTCACGCACTTAAAGAGAAAATCCCTGGTCATCCCTACTGCATCTGATCTGGCAGACTCATTAAACACAAATGCTTTGTTTGTAAATTATTTCTGGCTATCTGTACATTTTTAAAACAAGAAAATCGTGCCGTCTGGTTTTCTTGATCTAAGGAATTTGAAATTATTTTTACTTTTACTTTTGATACTTAAGTATATTTTAGCAATTACATTTACGTTTGGTATTTAAGTATATTTAAAAAACAAAATACTTTTGGACTTTTACTCAAGTAGATTTTACTGGGTGGCTTTCACTTTTACTTGAGTCATTTTCTATTAAGGTATCTTTACTTTTACTCAAGTATGAAAATGGGGTAGTTTTTCCACCACTGATTTTTATCTTTCAACAGATTGTGAAAACCAGTCCATCCTTATCACATATGTACTGTTGCACATGCTGTTACTAATTGTCTGCCTCTGTAAAGAACTGGATTTACTAGGAAAGTTCACATTATTACTCTCAATTGTGTTGTTCAATCTTGATTTTGACAGTGGAGAATCTGGTGCAGGGAAGACTGTAAACAGAAAGGGTGTCATCCAGTATTTTGCCACAATCGCAATGGCTGGAGGAAGTGATAAGAAGAAGGAAATCAATGGATAAATTCAGGTTCTATCCATACTCATGTTACATTAACATAAGATGTATATAGTTCCCTCTATTGCATTTTCTGTTGCAAAAGTCATTTCTATTGCATTTACTGTATGGTGGATTTATAAATACTTACCAACACTTTTATTCTCAAAGGGAACCCTGGAGGATCAAATCATCCAGGCCAACCCTCTACTGGAGGCTTTTGGGAATGCCAAGACAGTGAGCAATGACAACTCCTCTCGCTTTGTGAGTGTGTTTGATCAACATACAGTATGAGCGTATAGGGTTAACATATAGCCAGGCATGCATTCATAAACCAGTCACCTTAGCTGAAATGTGACATTTTAAAAACAATTTAATATTTGGAAAAGATACAGGTAAAATTCATCCGCATCCACTTTGGAACGAAGGGGAAGCTGTCCTCAGATGATATTGAGACTTGTGAGTTTGCTTGCCAATTTTCTTTACAAATACAAGGCCATTGCTGTGGATTGGAACAAGATGTCCCTTGATTTCTATGATTTCCTTCTTTAGACCTATTGGAAAAATCCAGGGTAACGTTTCAGCTCCTAGCAGAAAGGAGTTATCACATCTTCTATCAGATCATGTCCAGTAAGAAGCCTGAGTTAATTGGTAAGTTGAGTAATTCTAGCTGGTGGTGGATCTATGTAAAGCCATACACAGTAATTGTAGTTTTGGACTGCAAGGTTATTGGTTACTTTAAGGGGGCAATCTGCGATTGCTACATCCATTTGTGTACTTTTAAATTAAAGATATATACCCATTGATTCTTGAAGAATAAATGCCTCATGAGCTTAGGTCAACTGACGTACCCCATCAGAACCCAAAATATAAGATTGTTTACAAACAATGGAGTAAAACAATGTAATTGTAAATAAAAACTGTATAGCCTAGTCAGTCCTCACATCCATAGCTCAGTCTATGAATTTGAGAGTGGTTATATTTCCCCAGCCCCATCCCTCAACTGTTTACCAAAAACAGTGGTAGGTTGACCACTTTGCTGTTGTTTGAACTGCAGATTGCCCCTTTATGTTTTGCATCTAAAAAGAGGGCGGCAATATGCAATCTGGAAAATGTGCTGTACTGTGAGTTCAGGCTCCGACACCAATATAACCCACAATGGTAAATATACACCTTCTATATCATGTTCACCAGAGATGCTGCTCATCACCACCAACCCATATGACTACCCTTTCATCAGTCAGGGGGAAATAACAGTGCAAAGCATCAATGACACAGAAGAGCTAATGGCTAGTCCACCTGTACCTTATATCGCATATCTTTATATTACCCACACAGCTTGGGAAAAAACAAAATTGAAAACATAATAGAAAACCCTCAACTGTACTGCGTAAGATTGTCTTAGGGACTGATGAAATGTTTATATGAGCTTCAAAATCTGTCCCAATAGAGTGCCATTAATATCCTAGGCTTCAATGCCGAGGAGAAACTTGGAATCTACAAACTGACTGGTGCTGTGATGCATCATGGGAACATGACGTTCAAACAGAAGCAGCATGAGGAACAGGCAGAGTCTGATGGCACTGAGGGTGAGCAGTCTTTGATTTTGACTTATTTAGAAAGTCTAATTAAATCTTCACTTATCCACAGCCAGAATCCTCTCATATTTTTTGTCTCATGTATCCAATAGTGGCTGACAAAGTCACCTACCTCATGGGCCTGAACTCTGCTGCTTTACTGAAAGCTGTGTGCTATCCCAGAGTGAAGGTCGGGAATGAATATGTCACCAAAGGACAGACAGTTCAACAGGTATGACAACTACATTAAAGTGTGTACAGACATGAGTGACCCTCGCCCAACACTCACATATTGTAATTGTCCTAAAATGTGTTTTGTCTCATGTGCAGGTGAAAAACTCCATGGGTGCCTTGTCTAAAACAGTGTATGAAAAACTGTTCTTCTAGATGGTGACCAGAATAAACCAGCAGCTAGACACCAAATTGCCGAGGCAGCATTTTATTGGCGTTCTGGACATAGCCGGCTTTGAGATCTTTGAGGTTTGAGTGGACTCCTCATTTGAAACACATTTACAACAATGTAATAATGGATTGTTATTTAATTATGTTTTGTAAACCATGCAGATGAACAGCCTGGAACAGCTCTGCATCAACTTCACTAATGAGAAACTGCAACAGTTTTTCAATCACCACATGTTTGTGTTGGAGCAAGAGGAATACAAGATGGAAGGAATAGACTGGGAGTTCATTGACTTTGGTATGGACTTGGCTGCCTGCATTGAGCTTATTGAGAAGGTACTGTGACCTTTTCAGCATACCTTTAAGCCACTATTTACAGTCTAACTGTTAATTGATTCAATAAGTTAGGATCAACAGGACAGAGTTGAAAAACATCTGTTTATTGACAGTAAATCAAAAGTTTACAAGCAAAATATTGAAATTTAGTAGACAGACATGATCAAAACAATGAACTTCTATACCTTGGTTCTTCTAAACACACGTTACACTACATCTTCCACAGCCAATGGGTATTTTCTCCATCCTTGAAGAAGAGTGCATGTTTCCAAAGGCAACAGGCTGCTCCTTCAAGAATAAACTCTACGACCAGCATCTTGGGAAGAACTTCCAGAAGCCCAAGCCTTCCAAAGCCAAGGCAGAGGCCCACTTCACCCTGGTGCACTACGCTGGCACTATGGACTACAACATCGGTGGCTGGCTGAAGAACAAGGACCCGCTGAATGACACTGTGGTACAACTGTACCAAAAAGCTGCCCTGAAACTATTGTCTCAGTTGTTTGCAACGTTTGTCTTAGTTGATGGTGAGTTTATATCAGCATTATAAGACATCAGTGAAAAATTATCTTGAGTAGAAATACAATTGTTTTATTTCTCTCTTTCTGTAACTGATAGAAACCAAAGAGATAGAGCAAAAAAGAAGGGCTCCTCTTTCCAGACCGTCTCTGCACTTTTCAGGGTAAAACTGTTTCCCCCTAATGTATATTCATCTAATGATCGTATGTAGACTTCAGAACATTTCCATGCACAATTCAGTGAGCATTGTTCATAATTTTTTTATCATTTCATAACCTTCCCTCAGGAAAATCTCAACAAGCTGATGTCTAAACTGAGGTCCACACATCCCCATTTTGTGAGATGCATCATCCCAAACGAGACCAAAACACCAGGTATGTAAAGGTTTGAAACATGTAATGTGGGTTGTTTGCTCTCAAGGCTGCCTGACCTGACAGAATTCTGCCTTTCCATGTAGGGGCCATGGAACACTACCTCGTTTTGCATCAGCTGCGCTGTAACGGTGTGCTGGAGGGTATCAGGATCTGCAGGAAGGGGTTCCCAAACAGGATTATATATGCTGACTTCAAGCAGAGGCAAATCCTTCATCGATCTCTGTTACCTATAAGAAAAAATATTCAACAAACATGAGCTCAAGGATAAATGTGGACTGTTTCCCCAACAGATACAGAATCCTGAATGCCAGTGCTATCCCAGAGGGGCAGTTTATCGACAGCAAAAAGACATCAGAGAAGCTACTGTCCTCCATACGTGGACCACGCCCAGNACAAATTTGGATACACTAAGGTATTGTGACAAAACAATGTTATGCTCTGACCTATAGGGATGATGTTATCGAGTGATATGAGCAGTTGTCATCTTCTGTAGTGTACATTCAGACAGTGGTGCACCAACTCAGAATAGCATTTGCATTCTTTGTGTTTGTATGTGTATATTAGGTGTTCTTTAAAGCTGGCCTGTTAGGTCTGCTGGAGGAGATGAGAGATGAGCGCCTGGCAGTGATGTTGACTCACATCCAGGCTGTCTCCAGGGGCTACGTCACTAGGCAGAGGTTCAAGAAGATGTCAAAGAAAAGGTGTAAAAAACATATTTCTGTAATGGAAAAATGAATACAGTACAGCTCCTATGAACTTCAATAAATTATGGGATTTTTCTTTTTGCCACTACATAGGGAATCAATATTCATCATCCAACATAACATCCGGTCATTCATGAACGTGAAGAACTGGCCTTGGATGAGGCTCTACTTCAAGATCAAGCCCCTTTTGCGAAGCGCAGAGGCTGAGAAGGAGATGCAGAACATGAAAGAGGAGTTCTCAAAGGTCAAAGACGAGTTTGCAAGGTCAGACGCAAGGAGGAAGGAACTTGAGGAGAAGATGGTGGTCCTTGCTCAGGAGAAGAATGACCTTTACCTCCAGATTCAAGCTGTGGGTTTCTCTCAGGTTTTTAAGAACATGCTTTATATTAGATATGTGTGTAGATGTTGCATGGTTCTTATCAATGTAGGGACTGCACTTTTTATGAGGGTTACATGTTAACATTTCAAGAAGTACCAAACTTTAATTGAATCCAATGAACTCAAATCAAATTGTATTTGTGAAATGTGAAATGCTTACTTATGGGCCCTTCCCAACAATGCAGAGAGAAATATATAAAAAATAGGAATAAATACACAGTGAGTAACGATAACTTGGCTATATACACGGGGTACTAGTACCGAGTGGATGTGCAGGGGTACAAGGTAATTGTAAGGAGAAAGTTAGTAAGGATAAAGTGTAGTAAGGATAAAGTGACCAGGCAACATTATACATAATAAACAGTAGCAGCAACCCTATTACAATGGTTTTATTGTCTAAGGTATTATATTTCAATAGAAAAGAGAGAACTTCTCTGATGCAGAGTAGAGATGTGAGGGGTTGATCAAGAGCAAGATCCATCTAGAGGCAAAAACCAAGGAGTTCTCTGAGAGAATTGAGGAAGAAGAGGAGATCAATGCAGAGATCACTGCCAGGAAGAGGA
This sequence comes from Hucho hucho, assembly GCA_003317085.1. Lineage (NCBI taxonomy): Eukaryota > Metazoa > Chordata > Actinopteri > Salmoniformes > Salmonidae > Hucho > Hucho hucho. The sequence goes on from QNTS01000042.1 coordinate 1,198,981, forward strand.
GACTGGAGGATGAATGCTCAGAGCTCAAAAGGGATATAGATGACCTGGAGCTCATTATTGCCAAGGTTGAGAAGGAGAAATATGCCACAGAAAATAAGGTGAGGGCATCTGATAAGCACATCACCCCATGCCTTGAAAGAATGCTAACAAAAGACAAAAGTGTATAAGTCACTTGATGCTTACATTATCAACCTGTTGCTCCAGCTTGACCTTTGTCTTAGTCAGAGTGTTGACTGTGTCCTCCTCTGCCTGGAGATTATCCAGGGTCTGCTGGTGCAGATCTTGCAATGCCTTGATCTCCTTTGAAGACTTCTGAAGATGTTCCTCTAATGTGGTCAACTCTTCTGTCAAATTTTTCACCTGTGTTAAAAAATGCACACAGTTACCCTCCATTCATTGTGGTTATGAGATTTAAAGATTTTCTCACAGTCATAGATTGTTCTGGACTATGGTCTCCTTCCAGCTTGAGGGATCTCTAGAGCAGGAGAAGAAGGTGCGTGCAGATTTGGAAAGAGCCAAAAGAAAACTTGAAGGAGATCTCAAGCTGTCCCAGGAAAATGTTATGGACGACAACAAATGTATGAAAGATTAAAAAAGTAAGTTAGAAATTATCATTGAGTTTATGGAGATTAAACTCTTGATTCGCATTTTGATAGAGCAATAGTTGAAAGTGATAGAAGCAGCACAAACAATGGAGCATCAACTCATTTCCATGTAATGAATTCTCAAATGTTTTCAGGAAGGATTTAGAGTTCAGTTACCTGCAAGGTAAAATTGAGGATGAACAAATATTGAGCTCTCAACTTCAGAAGAAAATAAAGGAGCTTCAGGTATGTGGTTTGTGAAAATAAATTAAATGCATACATTGTAACTTTTGCCAAAATTGTGACAGAATTATTTTTTGGACCACAGGCTCGCCTTGAGGAACTCGACGAGGAAATCGAAGCTGAGCGCTCTGCTCGGGCCAAGATAGAGAAGCAGAGGTCTGATATCTCCAGGGAACTTGAGGAGATCAGTCAGAGACTGGAAGAAGCTGGTGGAGCCACTGCTTCCCAGATTATTGCAAACAAGAAGCGTGAAAGTGAGTTTCAGAGGCTGCGTCATGATCTCGAAGAGTCCACCCTGCAGCATGAGTCAGTCACTGCTGCTCTCCGCAAGAAGCATGCAGACAGCATGTCAGAACTGGGAGAACAAATGGACAACCTACAGAGAGTTAAGCAGAAACTGGAGAAGGAGAAAAATGAATACAAGATGTAAATTGATGACTTGGCCTGCAACGTGGAGAGTGTTTCTCAAAAGCAAGGTAGGTTCATCAGATGTTGACCATGTTGATATTACACATACAAAAGAAACCCTTTCACTATACACCAGCCTGGTCTCATAGACTAGCGGTAACATAGTAAGCGTAAATCCAGGATGTTCAAATGAGTATGATATGTTACATTTGGTATGGTTATATAAGGCAGAAGGTTGCTTAATGCAAAAAACGAAAGTAGGTTGGGTGTATAACGCGAATGTCTAGCAATCCGTAGGTTGTGTGGGTGGGTAGCTACTTTTCAACTACTTAGCATGATAGCTAACCCTAACTTTAACCTAACTCCTAACCCAAACCTTAAATCCTAGCTTAGCTAACATTAGCCATATAAAATTGGAATTTGTAAATTCGTAACATAACATAGAAATGGATGATGGACATCTTGTCACAACTTCCGCCGAAGTCGGTGCCTCTCCTTGTTCGGGCCATCACCGATCCACTTTTCATTTTCCATTTGTTTTGTCTGTTTTCCACACCTGGTTTCAATTCCCTCAATTACATGTTTTGTATATAACCCTCTGTTCCCCCCATGCCTTTGTGTGGGATTGTTTCTGTGTAGTGCTTGTGCACATTTGTATACTGGTGCGTTACGGGCTATTTTTGTGCCCATGTACTCCCGTGTTTGTTTGAACCGTTTTGGGGTTGTTTATTAAACGACTAAGGTTACCCAGTTTTGCTCTCCTGCGCCTGACTTCTCTGCAAACCAGTTATGCATCCGCTACACATCTGCAAATTAATACATACCATACGAAACCTAACATTTACATTTACTATGTTACGAGTCCAGGTTGGATACACTGGTTACTTACTGTAAGAGCATCTTGTCTGTTTTTATTTTTAACATTTTAGGCTAACCTTGAGAAACTGTGCAGAACTCTTGAAGACCAAAGTAATGAGTACAAGAACAATTCTGATGAGGCCCATGAGTCTCTAAATGATTACACTGCCCTGAATGCTCGCTTGCAAACAGAAAAATGGTAAGTTTCAGGTAAATCCCATTTACATGAAGGACACCAAGGACTTGATACATAGTTTGAGAACTACGCTGTTAGTGTGCTACTTTTACAATATCTCTTGAATAGGTGAGCTCAAACGCCAGCTTGAGGAGAAGGAGTTAACTGTGTCCCAGCTGAGCAGAGTGAAACTAGTGAGCAGTCAACAGATTGAAGAGACTTTTGAAGGAGGAAGTTAAGGTTAGACAAACTCTTGCCAATTACAAGCCATAATTATTTCACCATGACGATATAAGCTAAGACTAACTTTATGAATTGTCTCTGGCTTTAGGCTAAGAATGCCCTGGCCCATGGTTTACAATCAACCCGCCATGACTGTGACCTCCTTCGGGAGCAGTGTGAGGAGGAGCAGGAGTCCAAGGTTGAGCTGCAGCGCAGCATGTCCAAGGCCAACAGTGAGGTAGCTCTGTGGAGAACCAAGTATGAGACTGATGTCATCCAGCGCACTGAGGAACTTGAGGATGCTAAGTGCACTGATGGGTAAAACATATATTATTTTGCAACATACATTCATTAATTAATCAATTGATTTACTACTGTTTGTTCCCTTTTAAGGAGGAAGCTTGCCCAACGCCTCCAGGATTCTGAAGAGCAGACAGAGGCAATGAACGCTAAGTGTGCCTGACAAAGTAATCATATTGACTTCTTTAGTGTCTCAATTACTAAAGACTGTGGTGTGGTTCGGTCTCAACAATTGGATTGACTTTCATGTGATTTTTTTGAACATCAGGATCTTGCTGAATGGAAACAGAAGTATGAAGAGACCTGGTCTGAGCTGGATGGCTCACGAAGGGAGTCCAGGTCTCTGAGCACAGAGCTATTCAAGATGAAAAACTCATTTGAAGAAGCCCTGGATCACTTAGAGAACATGAAGAGAGAGAATAAGAACCTTCAACGTATGGTCATCATCAGCATCGAAAATCAAAACAACACATCCTCATAGAATGTATGTATGAGTTTTAGCTTGTAGGCCTGCATGTAACAAACATATTGCTTTGTCAATTTTCAGAGGAAATAACAGATATCACTGAGCAAGTGGGACAGTCTGAAAAGACCTTCCATGAACTGGAAAAGGCATCGAAACAAGCTGAACAGGACAAGATGGACACCCAAACAGCTCTTGAAGAAGCTGAGGTTCGCCATTTTCTCACACATATTGTGCATTCCCCTACATGTATTATTTGAATATGACCGCAAATGTTTCTGTTCTGTGCACGTGTCTTCTTCTAGTCCTCCCTTGAACATGAAGAGGCCAAGATGCTCCACCTTCAACTGGAGTTGAACCAGATCAAGTCAGAGGTTGACAGAAAGGTGGCAGAGAAAGATTAGGAAATAGACCTGCTGAAGAGGAACCATCAGAGGACCGTGGACACCCTGCAGAGTGCTCTAGATTCTGAGAGCCACAGCAGAAACGATGCCGTCTGAGTCAAGAAGAAGATGGAAGGGGACCTAAATGAGATGGAGAATCAGCTGGGCCATGCCAACCACCAAGCAGCTGATGCTACCAAGCAGCTCAGAAACATCCAGGGCCAGCTCAAAGTTAGTGTTTGATTCCAGAAACCAATTTCTTTTCAACCGTAACACTCACCATCTCTATCAAAGTTCTAGTCAGTGGGTATTGGACTTATTCATGACCTTTCTGTTTCAGGACACTCAGGTCCATTTGGACAATGCCCTCCATGAGCAGGAAGACCTGAAGGGGCAGCTGGCCATTGTAGAACGCCGCAATACACTGATGATGACAGAGATTGAGGAGATGAGGGCAGCACTTGAGCAGTCAGAGAGGTGCCGTAAACTGGGCGAGCAGGAGCTGGTCGACGTGAGCGAGAGGATGCACCTGTTGCACTCAGGTGAGGCCCCATAAACAATTCATAACTTTGGCCTTAAGTGAAATGTATCAATTTAAGTCAAGGAGCTCACATATCAGGTAAAATATGTTTGGTTGCTTATTCCTGACTTTCACCAAATCATGATAAAATATGTGAGTAATTAATAACACTGGGTTTGTAGGGTGAGGAAGACAAGAAGAATGTAGGCAGACTGCAGGACGTGGTCAACAAGCTGCAGCTGAGGGTGTTAGCTTACAAAAGGCGGTGAGTACAATATATTATTGGCAACAACTGTGCATAGTATTATTAGATAAATAGGACAACAGTTCGCCACCTCTAACTTATTCATATCTATCTCTTTTCTGTGAACCACAGGACGTGCAGACCAGTATCAATGTTGCCAAAATCAGGAAGGTGCAACATGAGCTTGAGGAAGCTGAGGAGGGGGCAGACATAGCAGAATGCCAAGTGAACAAATTAAGAACTAAGAGTCGTGATGTTGGCGTGAAGGGAGAACAATAGAGATATGGGAATCTTCTGCTGATGGTGCTATAATTCATGTTTAGAATTACAATAACTCAGACACAGAATGTAGATACAGTATACAATAATTATTGTTGCAAAGATACATGCCCGCTTACACCGTTGTACGTACCTGTATGTTAGCATTCCTCTGTGCTACAGCTTGCCTGCTGACACTGTTGTACGTACCTGTATGTTAGCATTCCTCTGTGCTACAGCTTGCCTGCTGACACTGTTGTACGTACCTGTATGTTAGCATTCCTCTGTGCTACAGCTTGCCTGCTGACACTGTTGTGCGTACCTGTATGTTAGCATTCCTCTGTGCTATAGTTTCACCGCCATGCTCAGATGACAATGAAATACAGTACAAATTAACTTATACAAACTTATAAAACTAGAATTAAATACTGCAAAGCAGCATCATACTGGTCTATTGTCTTTGTCATTAAATGTGAGGTAACACTTTTAGCATAGACCAAGAGTTCCCAAACATTTTGCTTGGTTGAGCGATGAAAAAACATACACAGACCAAAGAATAATTAGGAATTGATTAATAAAACCCTCTTCTTCAAGTCATTTAACTGAATGTAGATTTGATTTCGGGCTCTTCAAATCAAAATTTATTGGTCACATACACATATTTAGCAGATGTTATTGCGGGTGTAGCGAAATGCTTGTGTTTCTAGCTCCAACAGTGCAGTAGTATCTAACAGTTCACAACAATACACACTAATCTAAAAGTAAAATAATAGAATTAAGAAATATATAAATATTAGATCGAGTAATGTCAGAGTGGCATTGACTAAAATACAGTAGAATATAATACAGAATATGTCTTGTGACCAATTGCATAGACTATATAAAAATATGTTATTTTAGTTATCTTAAATTCAAATATATTGGCATGTTAAGGCACCATAGTTTAACAATAGTTTAAAAGCAAAATAAAACAACTTACTTCCAAGAAAAACAATACCATTTAATACCTGAGCTATGATATTTTTGGGTGGAATGGTTGTTGTGAAAAACTAGAAAACCCATCACAGTATGTACCCATAAATAACGGCTCATAGCCATTCTTCAGTGTATGTTAGAGACAGCTTTGGATCCAACTTTTAGTGAATACAGACAGATTCCAGGGATAGCTCTGACAACAGGTTGGCCTCACTGATCTAGACTTTAGGAGACAGCTTGATTCTAGGCGAGACAGAGTGCAGAAAAATAAAATCCAAAAGCATTTGATTAAAATGCCAGGCATTATTGGAGAAACATTCCTACTCCAGGAGATTAGCTTCCCCTCATACAGAGTTATGTCAGAGATGTCCACTCATCTCTCATTTATCAAAGAGACATCTGTCAGGAGCTACAGTCCATCAAAATCATCCACTGCTTTTATCAGTAACGATCATGAATACACAATGACTTTCGAAGATGAATAGATATTAGGACAAGTTGAGAATGCAAACACATTGTCCACTTACTCTCCAGTATAGATACTGTACATGCCAGAATCACTGTGAATTCCTGAACCTCTCCCCCAACTCACTCTAATCATAAAATGCATCCTATCTCATTAAAGCATCCAAACTCAGAGCTTACTAATGGAAGAAAAAAACATTGTGTGAAGCATAGAGATAAAGGAACACTGTCTTGTTAATCTGACAGACATGCCGTTAATATGAGATCCTTAAGGATGGAACTCATGACAGATATTCATGTGATTGCAAGAGTTACTAACTGCTAGCATTGGCTCCCTTGTTGTAGTATTGTTCAACGACCATCAGATGGAGACACTTCCTGTGTCTTCAACATGCCCACCCAACACACATCCCCACACAGTGGGAGACAGAGAAAGAGAGAATGTGTAATAAAGTGACATAAAGTTACAATAATCAAGCTATACTTTAATGTGGCAGACAACAAGCAACATGCTTAATGTAATCACACCAACGTATTACTCATTGCTATGTAACCTATTGCTGCACACAAATATTCTTAGAAGTTAACACAACAGTTCCACCTGCAGATAGGTTATAATGTATATGATATGTAGCAGTGGAGGAATACAAATATAATTTTGTGACCTATTTACTGTTGATTGGTCAACCGGCCACTTCAGTGTACACAAACAGTATCTTCCTGTTACACTGATGGTCCTCCTTCTCTGCAGTTGAACACAAACAATACAGCACCACTTCACAATCTGCAACAAATGGGTTTTGTTGTATTATGATAAGGTAATAACCATAGACATCCTATAATTACATTTGAATTAGGAACCTATATTGTGTTATAGCATAAGATATGTAATTCTAAGCCGTACTCTTAAAACAAAACACAGAGAAATGGAAATGAGACGTAAACAGTGCACCAATAAGGAATGAGCAAGAGGAAACTCTGAAGTACCTCACTAACGCACAGATGATGTAGGGACAAGGTACCGCGTGGATTATTAAAAGCTTGGTTTTGAACAGCCCTCATCACATTCCGTTCCACTAATTGGCAGCAGCTGTCATTTATATGACATTTGTGGCCGTCCCTGACACTGTTGAGGAAGGGCTAGTTAATTACTGCTGTGTGACTTTCACTCTGGGTCACAATGACACAGGTTGAGGAAACAAGTGTGATGACACTCAAAGGCAATGGGGGGGACATGATGGGGATGCCCTGTATGTGAGGAACTGGACACTCAGTTCATATAGGTGCTTAGCAGCACTAAATGACAGCTGCAGTGTCTTAGTACAGTACATAACACAATGCACTCAAGGTTTCCGTTAGTGAATGTTATTTTATATTAGAAAATAATATGCTACATGAACATCATTGATATGAATTTGCTCGGGTGGCAGAAAGCCTAGTGGTTAGAGTGTTGGGCCAGTAACTGAAAGGTTGCTGGATTGAATCCCCAAGCTGACAAGGTAAAAATCTGTTGCTCTGCCCCTTGAACAAGGCAGTTAACCCACTATTCCCCGGTAGGCTGTCATTGTAAATAAGAATTTGTTTTTAACTGACTGGCCTAGTTAAATAAAGGTTAAATATAAAAATGTGTATCCTTTCTTGAATCAGTGTTAACATTTTAGGCCTAAGCCGGCTTGATTTAATAGAACATCTGTGGAAGGGATGAACAATTCTCTCTCCGCCCAGATATAAAATAGTCTCTGATCAGAAGACGAGGACCAAAACCATCACACACTACAGCCCTCTGTGACTAGAGTTGTACAACCCTGCCCTCTGGCCTTAGCAGAATGCTGTGAACTAGTTAGCAGGAGCACTCCAGAGACATACGCATGGTCATATTTCTCCACAAGGACCTAAGGTCAAACTCATCATGTAATGGGTCTGGCTCTTTATAATTGACCCCAAAACAGCTACTGTGAGTGTGTAATCATTCAACCATCTTAAAATAAAATAAAATGCTGTCATGTGTTCTCAAACTGTCACTCATCAGTCCGCCCTTCATACTCCTTACTTAGCACTGTGAGACTCCCATGCTTATTTTAAATGTTCCTTTAATGTATCTCAGCAACCTTGAATACGGACACCTAGAAGCTTGATACCGTAATGTGTTAATCTGAAAACCAGCTAGACAACCATTACAGGCCCTTTGATTTAAAACTGGTAACTTTGCAATTTATGAGGTACATCCACTAAACATGAAAGCTTATGTCATAGCTAAAGCAATTGTTTGACTACGGATGTAGGATGTTAATTTGAGCTTGTTTGCTACAGCAGGAAAATAATCCTGCAGCAACAAAAAATGTGAATTACACTAAATATACAAAAGTATATTCAAATTAGTGGATTCATCTATCTCAGCCACACCCGTTGCTGACCGGTGTATAAAAATTCAAGCATACAGCCATGCAATCTCCATAGACAAACATTGGCAGTAGAATGGCCTTACTGAAGAGCTCAGTGACTTTAAACCTGGCACCATCATAGGATGCCACCTTTCCATCAAGTCAGTTTGTAAAATGTTGCCCTGCTAGAGCTGCCCATGTTAACTGTAAGTGCTGTTGTGAAGTGGAAACATCTAGGAGCAAATATCGCAAAGTGATAGGCCACAAAGAAAGGGACCGCCAAGTGTTGAAGCGCGTAAAAATTGTCTGTCCTCGGTTGCAACACTCACTAACGAGTTCCAAACTGCCTCTGGAAGTAATTTCAGCACAATAACTGTTTGTCGGGAGCTTCATGAAATGGGTTTCCATGGCCGAGCAGCTACACACAAGCCTAAGATCACCATGTGCAATGCCAAGCGTCGGCTGGAATGGTGTAAAGCTCGCCGCCATTGGACTCTGGAGCAGTGGAAACGTGTTCTCTGGACTGATGAATCACGCTTCACCATCTGGCAGTCTGACGGACTAATCTGGGTTGGGCGGATGCCAGGAGAATGCTACCGGACTAATCTGGGAGATTACGGCTGTTGGCGTCAACGAATAATTTGACTGTTGTATGGTGCTCGTCAGAGAAGCAAATTTCTTTACCGAATGTGGTTATTTATAACCACTAAAACTTCTTCCCACTAAAGTATTGCATTTAAGTTAAAAAGGTATAACGATGAACGGTAAATCGGCGAACGGCACAGCGGGCGGAACACTGGCCTTCATTGAGGGGCTACCCCCACTGCTGAAGAGCCTAAGCGGCTTGCTGAATTCAAGCAGCAGGTCTTGGAGAGAGATGGAAAGGATGTATGCAAAGAAAACCATGATCCAAGACGACCTTAGTCGTGGGCGAAACAATTCCGACGATCTGCTTCCGAATAAACCGGCCAACCTTGATGCGGCTTTAGCACTCCTCCGAAAAGAAATGGTGGGGTTGCATCAGCAGGATATGTCTTTGCTGTGTCAGCTCTGGTCCCTCCACGAGTCAATCCAGGAGTACAAGGGCAGCTGCCATGACCTCAGTGCCATTCACGGGATAGAAAACGGCGACTTCGATGAAGATGATGAATACTACCAGGAGACGAGCACAACACCAACTGACCAACCGGAGGGAAGTGAGGCGACATCTCCCAAAAACGGGACTAGCAAGGACTCCTGGCTAGGAGACTCTTTCCACATCACCATCACCAGCATTTTTTTTTAAAGAGCTGTGCCATGCATTGTTTTGCTGGCTTATAGTACTTTTTCAGCAGACCTTTTCATATAAATATATAAACAAAGGTTCATTATTTGTTATAAATTATAATATGGTCATTATTTTTCTCCTATTACTATGGACATTTTGAGTATTTTTTTATAATGATTCTTTGTGAGTACTTCCAAGCTCTGTCAACACAATGTTTACAGGTTTGAAATCCCAGAGACTTGGAAGGTCTTAATAAACAAAAGGGATGAGGTTCCTGTCCCTGCAATCAGTGAGGGAGGAAATCAACTTTTAGATGGCATGTAGTGGCAACGTTGACTGTTACTGATTTGTGGTCTGGGTGGAGTAGGCTGGAGAAACGTATAGAAATGTGAAAAAGTATTAAAATGCAGGAAACGCTTACTTCTGGAATGGTTTTATACCGGGGTAAGTAAGCATGTGCTTCTTCGAAGCCCTATGGTGTGCTTAATTTCATATTGTGCTGTGACTCCATACCTTTTTAGTTAACAGTTTTTCAATGAAACTAGATTGTCGACTTAAGTACAGTTAGATTGTCGACTTAAGTACATTACGGTCTTCCATAGCCAAATGTCACCAAGTCTGCACTCTCAACATTTAGCTGCATAGACTGCTCATCAAAATAATATAGGCTAGGAAGTCCATTCTAGAAGTGAAATGTTGCTTTTTTTTCCAGACTTTTTTGTTGTTGTTGTGTAAACTGGTCCACAATTCATGTGTTTGTGGTACGCAAACCAAAGAGTATAATTGACGCACCTGGGCTGAATTGTAATGGGTTTTAGGAATGATACTGTGCAATGTTCTTCTACATGCTCCTAGTCAGTTTTATTTTTCTCCAATGTTACACAATATAATGAATGTTCTGTAATACAGGAGATTGATCTGTTTAGACATATGTTTTCTTGACTATGATTAATGACATTTGACAATATACACACCAGAGGATGACTGGAGGTCAGGTACAGCAAGCTTTCAAAATGGGGAGTTAAAAGAAAATGTCCTCAGTAACTCCTATGCCTCAATGTGTTCTGTACTGAATTTTCTACCTCCAGCTTCACCGTAAATGTATATATTGCTGCCACCAGCCCCACATTGAAATTCAGTATTACAGGATGGCATCTCATTTCTGCATCACACTAAACAGAAATTTCCACACTTAATGCCTTTTGTGCCTTTAGGTCTCCAACCTTGGCTATTGCTGTTATCTGTCCCTTCATCTCACAGCACTTTTCTCAATCTGGTCATGTCTTTCGGACGGTCTGATGGCACACATGTGGTGCAGAGTATACTGTAACTCCAGCACAGTTACTTGTTCAATTCCCACCTTAAAAGGAAACAAGAGGTTTCTTCACCAGCGACAATAATCCAGAGTAATACAGATGTGAAATGTATACAACTGCATCCCAATGAGATTCGGTTTAATGTGGCGATTGTCAGAGAAAAAATTGCAAGATTATGTTATAATACTTTTATTGCATCAAATGGTTGTTTTATTTCAACAGAATAGAGTATTTTGTTAACTATTGTGTGTGTGTTCTACTGAGGATGGGGCCTCTGGGAGATAACACTGACAGGAGATTTACGATGTCTTTTGGGTGATAAAACCTAAAGAGCATTCCAGAGCATGAGTTAATGTTTCTGTTCTATACCGTACCAAGGAGAGATGGTTCCAGTTTGAAGTTGGAGGGCCAGAAACTGGTCTATACAATGAAAACTGTTGACACAGCAGATGCTGTCTGCTATGTATTATAAGTATCTTTCATACAGATCTTCACCTTGTGACCCATTCTATATATCTGTTGTTTGTCATGTAGGTTGAAAGGGGTGTATCTTTGCTATAAAATATCTCAGTAGCCTTTGTGTCGCCGCTCTCAACGGATCATCAGAGATTCGTTGTGGTGATTCGTTGACAAGCCATTGCTATTGCAAAGCTCTTACTATTAAAGATGTAGTTTAAGTATAACTCTGACTTGTGTGATAAGTTTGTCTCTCCTCATTTGATAGCAAAGAAATTAACCACCACACGATATCCAGATGAACAATGTCTTTGTGCATCTGCATTGCTTGCTGTTTGGGGTTTTAGGCTGGGCTTCTGTATAGCACTTTGTGACATCTCCTGATATAAAAAGGGCTTTATAAATACATTTGATTGATTGATTACCTGCCCCAATGCATAGTGCCAACTGTAAAGTTTGGTGGAGGAGGAATAATGGTCTAGGGCTGTTTTTTGTGGTTCAGGATAGGCCCTTAGTTCCAGTGAAGGGAAATCTTCACGCTATAGCATACAATGACATTCTAGACGATTCTGTGCTTCCAACTTTGTGGAAACAGTTTGGGGAAGGCCCTTTCCTGTTTCAGCATGACAATGCCTCCGTGCACAAAGCGATGCCCATACAGAAATGGTTTGTCGAGATCGCTGTGGAAGAACTTAACTGGCCTGCACAGAGCCCTGACCCCAACCCCATCAAACATCTTTGGGATGAATTGGAATGCCGACTGTGACCCAGGCCTAATCGGCCAACATCAGTGCCTGACCTCACTAAGGCTCTTGTGGCAGAATGGAAGCAAGTCCCCGCAGCAATGTTCCAACATCTAGTGGAAAGCCTTCCCAGAAGAGTGGAGGCTGTTATAGCAGCAAAGGGGGGACCAACTCCATATTAATGCCCATGATTTTGGAATAAGATGTTGGATAAGCAGGTGTCCACATACTTTTGTTCATGCAGTGTTTTATGTGGATTACAATTCATGGACATTATTGTAGGAGTTAATAAATTTTTTGTAAGGGACATTTTTCTACATGGAAATTACAAACTTAAGAACCTCAATGGAAATGACTAACTTTAAACCTCAAATACCCTACAAGTTTTAAATGTCCTGCATTGCAGGAAAGTTATCCTGCATTGCAGGAAAGTTCTCCTGCAACAGGGTGATCAAATTAAGATCCTACAGCTGTAGCAGTAAACAGCCTACAGTATCCTCCACAGAAGATGTAGAATGTCAAACCAAGCTTCTTCCAGCTTATCACGCTTAATTTTTTTTGACATTATGTCAAGAGAGCTTTGACAGTGATATATTGGTTTACGAGAAACAGTTCGAACAAGTGACCAGCCACAGAAAATACCAGCTGGGGGCCACATCTGCCCCCTCCAATGGAAGCAGTTTAAATATTGAGACGAAAATAAGTAGATGATTCAATACTCAAACATTTCAAAATCACACTGTGTTTACAGTGGAGAATCTGGTGCAGGAAAGACTGTCAACACAAAACGTGTTATCCAGTATTTTGCGACAATCGCAGTGGCTGGAGATACTGAAAAGAAGGAGCAAACTGGCAAGATACAGGTAAGGCAGAGATAACAATGAATACCGTAAAGGAAAGTACTGGAAGAGATGTTCAGATGTATGTAATGGAATGTGGCCCCCAGGGCACCCTGGAAGATCAAATCATTTCAGCCCACCCTCTGCTGGAGGCCTTTGGAAATGCCAAGACAAGTGAGGAATGACAACTCCTCTCGTTTTGTAAGTAACTTTCCTCAAAGCTTCTCTTTACTTGAAATGGAAGTAGGAGATATTTCATTAAACAAAATCGTATATTCCATTTCAACAAGGTAAATTCATATTGATACCTATACCTCAAGTAAGAATGATTTCATCAACAGGCATTGGGCATCTTCTCCATCCTTGAAGAGGAGTGTATGTTCCCCAAGGCTTCAGACACTTATTTCAAGAACAAACTCTACGACCATAATCTTGGAAAGAACCAAGCTTTCCAAAAGCCAAAGATTGTCAAAGGCAAACCTGAGGCCCACTTCACCCTGGTGCACTATGCTGGTACTGTGGACTACAGTCTCACTGGCTGGCTGGACAAGAACACGGACCCGTTGAATGAATCTGTTGTGCAGCGGTACCAGAAGTCACCAGTCAAACTGCTGGCTTTACTGTATGCCTCCTTTGCGGCTGGTGTTGCAGGTAGTATGCACGTCATATCCCACTGGGCACAGACGTCAATTCAACAGCGATTCCACGTCGGTTAAACGTAATTTCATTGAAATGACGTAGAAATAACATTGATTACAATCAGTGTGTGCCCAGTGGGATGGTAATGAGTAAATTCTACATCGATTGTCATTTGTTGGTATAGTAAATGTCTCTTCCATATGAAGATGCTGGTGGTGGTGAGAAAATGAAAGGAGGGAAGAAGCAGAAAGGTGGCTCTTTCCCTGCTGTTTTCAGGGTACATTAATACATAATCAGTAAATTCAGCTATAGATCAACTAATATCTAAGGAGATAACGACAATTCTCTCCTCCACAGGAAAATCTTGGCAAGTTAATGACCAACTTGAGGAGCACCCACCCTCACTTTGTGCGTTGCCTGATTCCTAATGAAGTAAAGACACCAGGTAGTGCTCTGCTGACAGATAACTTCTTGTTAGAAGTCCAACAAAGATCTTACCACAGGACTTTACAGAGGAAAACACTGAAAAGATTGGATTCGTGACATTAATTATGAGGATGAGGAAGCTGCTATACATGACAAGAATATAGCGCTATTGTCATGTGTGTGATGTTTTTCATTCATTTCTATTGAATACAGGTATTATGGATAATCATCTGGTTATTCATCAGCTGCGCTGTAACGGTGTGCTGGAGGGTATCAGAATATGCAGGAAGGGGTTCCCAAGGAGGATTTTATATGCTGACTTCAAGCAGAGGTAAACCTTTATTCTCATAATTTAACTACCACAAGATTAATTTGGTAGTTAAATAATCTCTTATGCCTGCCATTGCATCTTCTGTAATCTGGACAGATACAGAATATTGAATGCCAGTGCTATCCCAGAGGGACATTTCATCGACGGCAAGAAAGCTTCGGAGAAGCTTCTTGGATCAATTGATGTCGATCACACACAATATAAGTTTGGACATACCAAGGCTGCGGGGACTTGCTTCCAATTACTTTATAAACATGCTCTTGTTAGCAAAACCCCATAGCAGTTTAATCTCTGTTGATTTTCACATGGTGTTTATACAGTGCCCTCGTAATTATTGGGACAGTCAAGCATTTTCTTATTTTGGCTCTATACTCCAAAACTCTCAATTTGAAATCGTTTAGAAATTACAGCACTTTTTGTACATAGTCTCCCCCATTTTAGGGGACCAAAAGTATTAGGACAAATTCACTTATATGTGTATTAAAGTAGTCAAAAGCTTTGTATTTGGTCCCATATATCTAGCATGCAATGATTACATCAAGCTGGTGACTACAATTTGTTGGATGGATTTTCTGTTTGTTTTGGTTGTGTTTAAGAATATTTTGTGCTGGCTATAAAGAAGTAAGACAACCCATCAATTTAAATATTCCTATCCTTATCTTTAAAAGGAAGTACATGCTTAGAACATTAGAACTGATCAACAACATGGCATTACAATGACCTCTTTTTCAGAGATTGTGTGTTCATTCTGCAATACAACCTCGCTTATTTATGAACGTGAAACACTGGCCATGGATGAAGCTGTACTTCAAGATCAAGCACCTTCTGAAGAGTGCAGAGAGTGAAAAGGAGGTGGAGAAGATGGAGGACTTTGTCACATGCAAGGAGGACCTGGCAAAGGCAGAGGCCAAGAGAAAGGAACTGGAGGAGAAGATAGTTTCTCTGTTCGCGGAGAAACAACATCTCATGTTACAAGTTCAATCTGTAAGTGCTATTAGAATTGCCACATGAACTATCTTTGTTTTTAAACAGACACAGTCATTGTTGTAGTCACCTGCGGGGTACTGTTATATCGGGTTGTTCATTGTAGTGTTTAAGAAGTGTTCTATTAGACAGACACATTGACTGGACAATCGGTTTTCCTAGGATTCCGAAACTCTTTCGGATGCAGAGGAGAGATGTGAGGCTTTCATAAAAAGCAAAATACAGCTTGAAGCCAAACTGAAAGAGTTGACCGAGAGACTGGATGATGAAGACAAAATCAATTCTGAGCTGACTGCCAATAAGAGGAAGCTGGAGGATGAGTGCTCTGAGCTGAAGAAAGATATTGATGACATAGAGCTCACCTTGTCCAAAGTGGAGAAGGAGAAGCATGCCACTGAAAACAAGGTTTGCATTTTTATATGAAGTTGCAGTATCCATCATCCTCTTTGCAGGTATTTTACTAACATGACTATGCCATTGCAGGTTAAAAACCTAACAAAGGTGATGTCTGGTCAGGATGAGAGGCATTCCAAGGTGACCAAAGAGAAGAAAGGCCTCCAAGAGGCACATCAGCAGACCCTTGATGATCTCCGGGCAGAGGAGGACAAAGTCAACACTCTGACAAAAGCAAAAGCTAAGCTTGAACAACAAGTGGATGATGTGAGTAACACCTTATCAGTAAAGCATTGCATTGTAATGATTTAACTTAATTATATCGCTACTTGTTTTCATACCACAGCTTGAGGGTTCTCTGGAGCAAGAGAAGATGATTTGCATGGAACTTGAGAGAGCCAAGAGAAAGCTTGAGTGTGATGTGAAACTGACACATGAAGCCATAATGGATCTGGAGAATGAAAAGCAGCAGTCAGATGAAAATTCAGAAACTGCTGAAGTAATAAGCAAGATTTCCTTTGTTGTGGTCAAATGTACTCAATATATTTCCCCTTTGTAGGAAAGACTTTGAAACAGCCCAGCTGCAAAGCAAAACTGAGTATGAACTAACACTAAGCTCCTAGCTTCAAAAGAAGATTTTTTACAATGTAATATAGTAAAAAATGAAATATCTTTCTAATTATTAGCTCAAACTTCTTTGGTTTAAAATTGTATGTTTTCTCTCAAGGCTCGTATTGAGGAACTCAAAGAAGAAATTGAGGCTGAGCGCTCTGCTCGGGTCAAGATAGAGAAGCAGAGGTCTGATCTCTCCAGGGAACTTGAGGAGATCAGTGAGAGGCTTGGAGAGGCTGGTGGAGCCACTGCTTCTCAAATTGAGATCAACAAAATGAAAATGAAAAACTAATTTGAAGAAGCTCTGGATCATCTGGAAACTCTCAAAAGGGAGAATAAAAACCTACAGCGTAAGTCCAATTCATGAAACGTGACAATCCATGACGTAATAGTCACAACACATAAAAACCTTAAGGTTTTACAATATCAAATTACCTGATATTGTCTTTTGACATGTACTGTATGGCTTTCAAAATACAGAAGAGATGTCCAACCTGTCGGAGCAAATTGGTGAGAGTGGAAAGAGTGTCCATGAACTGGAGAAAGTCCGAAAACAAGTGGAAACAGAGAAAAGTGAGATGCAATCTGCACTAGAGGAAGCAGAGGTAAAACATTTATATTAAAAACAAACTCAAGAAGCACGTTTGTTAAAAAAATTAACACAATTAAGCCAAATCTACAGATTTTAAGGTTTACAATAATCAATATACATTTTCTTTTTTAAGGCTTCTATAGAGCATGAGGAATCTAAGATCCTCTGTGCCCAGCTGGAGTTGAACCAGGTGAAGTCTGAGGTGAACAGAAAGCTTGCTGACAAGGATGAGGAGATTGACCAGTTGAAGAGAAACAGCCAGAGAGTTATTGATTCCATGCAGAGCACTCTGGACGCTGAGGTCAGGAGCAGGAATGATGCTCTGCGAGTTAAGAAGAAGATGGAGGGAGACCTCAATGAGATGGAGATTCAGCTGAGCCATGCTAATAGGCAGGCTGCCGAAGCCCAGAAACAACTGAGGAATGTCCAGGGACAGCTCAAGGTGAGCTGTTACAAACAATGCTGATGTGTTTTGCAACATTAAGATGGCGTGCATACAGTACTTAAAAGCCATTGATAGCCATGGATGTGACAGTAGGTTACATTGAATTGCAAATGAGTGCCTAGAGTTTCAGTCAAAGTTGATCATTAAACCATTCCAGGATGCCCAATTGCACCTTGAGGATACTGTCAGAGGACAGGATGATAAGAAGGAGCAGGTCACCATGGTGGAGTGCAGAACCGTCCTGATGCATGCTGAGATTGAGGAACTGAGAGAAGCCCTTGAGCAGACAGAGAGGCCGCAAAGTGGCCGAGAAGGAGCTGATTGAAGCTAGTGAGCGAGCAGGGCTTCTCTACTCCCAGGTTGGTTGTGTGATATGATTCATCAAGCCTGATAGTTTACTCACGTTACAATTGAACTAAACCTCTCCATTCCAAATAGAACACCAGCCTTTTGAACACCAAAAAGAAGCTTGACACAGACATAACTCAACTTCAAGGAGAAGTGGAAGATGCTGTTCAAGAGGCAAGAAATGCAGAAGACAAGGCCAAGAAAGCAATTACTGATGTAAGTTCTACAGTCCACAAGCTGTCTCTTTAACACAAACTTCCACTAGGTAAATGAGTTTCTGTCAAATCTTGTCCCAATCTCAGGCTGCCATGATGGCAGAGGAGCTGAAGAAGGAGCAGGACACGAGTGGTCACCTGGAGAGGATGAAGAAGAATCTCGAGATCACCGTCAAGGACCTGCAGCACCGTCTAGATAAAGCAGAGAATATTGCCATGAAGTGTGGAAAGAAGCAACTCCAGAAACTGGAGGGCATGGTATGTAGCAAAGGTAATTATAATACTGTATTGCATACTGATTTAAAAACATTGCAAAAGAAAATCTCTATTATTTAGGTCCTTGGTCTGGAAAATGAGCTTGAGGCTGAACAAAAGCAGCGGGTTGATGCTATCAAAGGAGTTCGTAAATATGAGAGGAGGGTGAAAGAGCTCACCTTTCAGGTAAGAAATAAGAACGTATTAATGTACCGTATAATCAGGAGGTAAAGTCATATTGTCACCAACATTTTAACAGATATGTATTTATTTTCCATTCATGGGCATAGCCTTAGTTTAAATGAAATTGCAATCCACTTATCGCATTGTCCTGAAAACCTTTTTGAAAAAAACTGCCACCTGTGATTTCTTTCAGACTGAGGAAGACAAGAAGAATGTTACTAGACTTCAGGATTTGGTGGATAAATTACAGATCAAAGTGAAGGCTTACAGAAGCTGTAAGCAAACCGTATACCAAGGACCATTCTCCACTAGATTTTGAGTATTAAAGTGAAGGTTGGGCTCTGGCTGCAATAATTAATGTAGGCTAACCTACACTGCGTCTCATTCCATTGCAGGAGGAGAAAGCTAATGTTAATATGGCCAATTTTAGAAAGGTGCAGCATGAGCTGGAAGAGGCTAAAGAGCGTGCTGACATTGCTGAGTCTCAGGTCAACAAGATTAGAACCAAGAACCGTGACATGGGAACAAAGGTATTGATATGTTTGAAGTATAGAGTTTTGTTTCGAGTTCCAATTCAACACCAGAGATAATGGCCTTGTCCCTTCCAATCGTAAATACTAGAGGGTACTCTGTGAGTGTAGAGAGAGAAAGATGCGAAGCAAGAGGTTTTACTCCACCCAAAATCTGTCCATGAAAATAAGCCCACCATGTGAACAATTTGGAGTGTCGAATTTGATCAACAAAATGTTTTCTTGCTAATTCTCTATGTGCGGTTTATTTGATCTAATATATGTTTCGTGATGGTTAGGTTGTTACAAATGCACTGATATACAGTACCAGTCAAAAGGTTGGACACACCTACTCATTCAAGGGTTTTTCTTTATTTTTAAAATTTTCTACATTGTAGAATAATAGTGAAGACATAACAACCATGAAATAACACATATGGAATCATGTAGTAACCAACAAAGTGTTAAACAAATATATTTGAGATTCTTCAAAGTAGCTACCCTTTGCCTTGATGACAGCTTTGCACGCTCTTGGCATTCTCTCAACCAGCTTCATGAGGTAATCACCTGGAATGCATTTCAATTAAAAGGTATGCCTTGTTAAAAGTTAACTTGTTGAATTTCTTTCCTTTTTACTGCATTTGAGCCAATCAGTTGTGTTGTGACAAGGTAGGGGTGGTATACAGAAGATTGCCCTATTTGGTAAAAGACCAAGTCTATATTATGGCTAGAACAGCTGAAATTTGCAAAGAGAAACAACAGTCCATCATTACTTAAAGACATGAAGGTCAGTCAATACGGAACATTTCAAGAACTTTAATATTTCTTAAAGTGCAGTCACAAAAACCATCAAGCGCTATGATGAAACTGGCTCTCATGAGGACCACCACAGGAAAGGAAGACCCAGAGTTTCCTCTGCTGCAGAGGATAAGTTCATTAGTTACCAGCCTCTGAAATTGCAGCCCAAATAAATGCTTCACAGAGTTCAAGTAACAGACATATCTCAACATCAACTGTTCTGAGGAGACTGCGTGAATCAGGCCTTCAGGGTCGAATTGCTGCAAAGAAACCACTACTAAAGCACACCAATAATAAGAAGAGACTTGCTTGGGCCAAGAAACACGAGCAATGGACATTAGACAGGTGGAAATCTGTCCTTTGAGTCCAAATGTAAGAGTTTTGGTTCCAACCGCCGTGTCTTTGTGAGACGCGTGTGGTTCCCACCGTGAAGAATAGAGGAGGAGGTGTGATGGTGAGGGAGTGCTTTGCTGTCTGTGATTTATTTTGAATTCAAGTCACACTTAACCAGCATGGCTACCACAGCAATCTGCAGCAATACATCATCCCATCTGGTTTGGGCTTAGTGGGACTATCATATGTTTTTCAAGAGGACAATGACCTAACACCTCCAGGCTGTGTAAGGGCTATTTGACCAAGAAGGAGAGTGATGGAGTGCTGCATCAGATGACCTGGCCTCCACAATCACCTGACCTCAACCCAATTGAGATGGTTTGGGATGAGTTGGACCGCAGAGTGAAGGAAAAGCGGCCAACAAGTGCTCAGCATATGTGGGAATTCCTTCAAGACTGTTGGAAAAGCATTCCAGGTGAAGCTGATTGAGATAATGCCAAGAGTGTGCAAAGCTGTCATCAAGGCAAAGGGTGGCTACTTTGAAGAATCCAAAACATAAAATATATTTAGAATTGTTTAACACTTTTTTGCTTACTAGATTATTTCATATGTGTTATTTCATGGTTTTGATGTCTTCACTATTATTCTACAATGTAGAAATAGTAAAAATAAAGAAAAACCCTTGAATGAGGAGGGGTGTCCAAACTTTTGACGGGTACTGTAAGTGGACGCATGTGGCATTAAGGAAACTTTGAAAAAAATGACTTTATATCGGAGTTGTTCCTGTTGTCATAGAGATAGAGGATTAATCATGTATATAACTTGTTTTAGCATGGACATTGCCATTGAGGGCTTCCACCATTTTAAAGTAGTCAACTGGGTGGGGATTCCTATGAGTTTGGAACAATCAGCCAATGAAGAACAAAATGTACTACTTTAAAATTGAGATAGGCTCAATGGAGCTGCCCATGCTGTCAGACTCTAAACTGGCACAGATACAAATAATTGTTTACACACGTATATGCCCTCTCATTGGCTAGAATGGTCTCACCTGAGCTCGCCTCCTTCCATCTTTACGACCTGTATTTTCATTGTTAGAGCGGTCACTCGAATATCTTGTCATTATAATAGACAATTTTTGATAAGCGCTATATATGAGCAATCAATGGATCTGTGATTATGGTCTTAGTAGCAATCAAAAAATGTTATTCACCCTTCTTTGCTGCAACATGCTTTAATCAGTCTTCTTCAACACAGGGCCAAGAGGGAATGGAGGACTAGCAGAGGGTGTCCCCCATTAAATACCAGAAGATGCATGAGGTTACTAATTAGGTAGTTAATAGCCTATCATAGTCCTACCATCTTGGATAAATTGTAAAACCACTGTTATGATAAAATAGCGTCTCCATCATAACAAATAACCCAAAACATTATACAATCAACAAAACCAATCAACCATTGCGTCATATTTTCTATCAACTAAAACAAATTGTCCTTCAAACAACATGTGTGCCCCATTAAAATAGTAATATAGTATGTAGTGAAAAATTCAAAACATTTTAATTACAAACATGTTCACCTCCTTTAAGTATACTGTACACAGGCCATTCATAAATCAATGAACAGACTAACTTTCAAATAATGAATACATTTTCATTAGCAATACTAATACTGTGCCAATATCATGTTCTGACTCGAACAGTTGTATGTCCCTAAATAAATAGCATTACCTTAAATTCAGTCATATTGTTTTCACCTTTCATGTTGTTCATGTCCCACTGTAATCATTGTAGTTAGAACAAATAATTACGTACAATGATTAGAATATCAATAAATATTGCATAGATTGATGGCTCCTGGTGCTGTTCAATATCACTAGATAGAAGATAATGTCTCATGTTTTAAGGTCAAGACTGAGAAGACTACATCATTTTCAAATCAAATTCAGTGTAGGTAGGCCTATTGCCAATATTCACACCATGTAAAAGTAGTCTTCACAGACCTATTCAATAACATGGTTTGTCCAATAAACAGCTTATTGTTTTGTCAATCACTTTTCTGCACATGCTGAGTATAAATTGGACTTGACACCGCAGATGCATTTACATTATGATTGGAATATATTGTGTCAAGTATATTTTCCTGGTTTCTAACTGTCCTAAACAAATGTTAGCCTACAGCTCTGGCCCAGCAACTCAAGCAGGATCGAAGTTTAAATTAAAGTTACGATTTCAATAGAAAATTGCCTCACTTGCTCTTCTCATTCTGCATTTTATATAACTTACATCAACCAACCAGACACATTATTTAGGTTGTGGAATTGTTGCTTTCTCAGTGTCTCCCAGTTGAGGTCTGTGAGTGTTGTCCTGTGTCGGTAAGTTGAGTCAAAGATGATCTATCTATAGAAACAAAGCTTCAGGAGAGGCAAAAAAAGAAAAGCTTCAAAACAGCTGTCACGCGCGAGAGCAGAAAAGCCTCTGAGCTTGTGCAAACTGGATGAGATCGAGGTTAAAAGAGTATGGAAGAACAGGTAGGATAATTCATCTGCCAAATAGGCTTATGGATATTACCTACTGGGCACACTACGTCATTTCAACGTGGATAATTGGGTAATATTTGGTTGTGACGTTGATTACTGATTACAACCTATAGTCACCCACTTAAAAGGACAGCCAAAAGTTTCCAATGTGTTATCACTGTGATTTCCACTGTCTAAAAGCACTAACAAATTCTAATAGAAAAACAATATATGATTTTTGGTTTATTTGTCTATCACTGCGCTTTCAACCATTTAAAGGCACAGCAAAGTTAAAATGGGAATACAACGTCAGATATTTTGTTTATTTATACAACTTAATGTGTTATCACTGTGATTCATCTAATAGCGGAACCGATTGCAGTTGCGATTACGTTAAAAGAACATGGTGCAAGTGATCAATGCCATTCGAGATCTTGAACATGCAGAGTTGGCTCTCTCAACGTCCATCATCAGATCCTCCACCTCCCCTTGCAGTCTCTGCTTGGTCTTCTCCAATGAGGAGCACTTGGAGTTGGTTGCCTCAACAGCTTCCTCTGCTTCCTGAAGATGTAGGGCTAGCTTCTCCCTGTAGTGGGAAACATGGAATTCCATAATACCTTTCCCTTTGGTTGAAGCAATCACATGGAGAAAATAGATCAGTTATGTTGGATCTTACTTCTTCAAGCTCCTCAGTGCGCTGGATGGCATCAGTCTCCTACTTGGTTCTCCACAGAGCTACCTCACTGTTGGCCTTGGACATGCTGCGCTGCAGCTCAGCCTTGGACTCCTGCTCCTCCTCATACTGCTCCCGGAGCAGGTCACAGTCATGGCGGATTGATTGCAAACCATGTGCCAGGGCATTCTTAGCCTAATATGAAAAGCAAATGTCATGGGCTTTTTCTTCACAAACATAACATTTTAGTAGCGTATATTATGTTGACCTTAACATCCTCCTCATTCTGCCTTTTCAGCTCTTCAATTTGTTGGACAGGCTTGTTTGCCACGAGTTAGGTGTGACATTAAGGAATCCTTCTCCTCAAGCTGTTGTGACATCTCCCCTGAAATTATCAAAATATACGTTCAGAAATATGTAAATGTGAACATTGGCTTTGACTATTTGGATGTGAAGTTTTCACAATTTTCTGCCTGGAGTCGAGCCTTCTGGCTTGAAAGGTCATTGGCTAATCTCTGATGCTCTTTCTCTTTAGTATTCACTTCACTCAGATGATCTTCAAGAGAACGGCACAGTTTTTCCAAATTTATCTACAAAATTGTTGATTTCACAAATTAAAAAACTGTAGCTATTTCAATATATATTTAAACACCAAAGACAAACATTAACAAATATTTGTTAACTTACCTTTGCTTTAGCAATAGCCTCCATGTTGCTTGACAGGTCATCCACCTCCAGTTTTAGCTCACTTTTCTCTTTTTCCAGTTTCTGCTTAACTCTTTGGAGGTGGTCAATCTGCTCTCCCAGTTCTGCCACACTGTCTGCATGTTTTTTACGCAGAGTAGAAGAGGTAGCGTCATGCTGTAGAGAGGACTCCTCCAGGTCTCAACGCAGTTTCTGAAACTCAGCCTCACACTTCTTGTTCATCTCAACCTGAGTAGCAGTGGCTCCACCAGCCTCCTCAAGTCTCTCACTGATCTCCTCAAGTTCCCTGGAGAGGTCAGCCCTCTGCTTCTCTAGCTTGGCCCGAACAGCACGATCAGCCTCAGTTTCCTCCTCAAGTTCCTCAATACGACTCTACAGGTTGACAAACTGTTCAGTTTACCTAGCACACCCATAGTGCATTTATTCATAACAGATAACAGATCCTCAAGTCAATTAGCCCATTAGACAAATACAGTAAGATTTTCTTCACCTGAAGCCCTTTGATTTTCTTCTGAAGTTGTGCAGAAAGAGACTGTTCCTCCTCAACCTTACCCAGCAGCTGTGACACCTCAAAGTGTTTCCTGTTCAATGCAACATTAGACAATGTCAAAGTACTGTGAGGTTCATGTTAAAGGTTTAATCCTGTTTGGGGGAAAAAGTCATCATACTTCTTGAGCTTCTCATTCAGCTGCTGCTTCTCATTCTCCAGGTCCATTACCCTCCAGCTTTCTCTTGGCTCTCTCGAGGTCCATACGAACCTTCTTCTCTTGTTCCAGGGAACCTTCAAGCTACATTCATACAAATAAAATACTGAGTACTGTACGTGTACCTTATTTTACATTTCACACATCATCACACCCATGTTCATTTAATAAACTAACTCACATCATCAACTTGCTGTTCCAGCTTGGATTTGGCTTTGTTCAGAGTGTTGACTTTGTCCTCCTCTGATTGCAGGTCATCTAGTGTTTGTTGGTGGGCCTCTTGGAGGGTTTTCTTCTCTTTGGTCAGTTTAGCAACATTCTCATCTCTGTAAGATTTTTCACCTGAAATAATTATGAAGTGTTGTTGTGAAACTGTTTAAATGGTTTAAACCCTGAGAAAGCCTAATGGGAGTAGGTGGATTACCTTGTTCTCTATGGCATGTTTCTCCTTCTCCACTTTGGTTAAGGTGAGTTCTAAGTCATCCATGTCTATCTTGAGCTCAGAGCACTTATCCTCCAGCTTCCTCTTCTTTGCAGTCAGCTCAGCATTCCCTTCCTCCTCATTCTCCAGTCTTTCTGTTACCTCCTTATGTTTTTGTTCCATCTGGATTTTTCGTTTGATTAGGCCCTCACATCGGCATCCAGCAGATGATCTGAATCCTAATTAGTCAGAAATAATAACATTTTGTTGATGTAATAACAACTACTAAAGTGTTATAATGTTAGTTGCAGATGTATTTCACTATTTATTCAACTATTTTGGGAGTACTTACACCCTGAACTTGAAGGAGAAGGTCATTCTTCTCTTGGACAATGGAGACCATCTTCTCCTCAAGCTCCTTTCTCCTGCTTTCTGATTTGGCCAGATCCTCCTTGCACTTAGTGGAGTCCACCTTTATTTGGGCCATCTCTTTTTCCGATTCTGCACTCTTCAGAAGAGGCTTGAGTTCAAAATATAGTTACATCCAGGGTCAGTGTTTCACGTTCATGAATGAGCGGAAATTATATTGTATGGTGTAAATTGACTTAAATGATATCCCAGAGTTCACGGTGTTGAGATTGCAAAAGACACGTGTTTCTTTACCTTCTGGCCATCATCTTCTGGTACTCCAGTCTGACAACATATCCTCGACACAGTGCCTGAGTGGATGTCACAACATAGGCAAGGCGCTCATCTCTCATCTCCTCCAGGGCACCCAGCAGACCAGCTTTAAAAAACACCTGAAAAAGAGGAGTTTGGTTTACTATCAATATAGGGTTTGTGCATTACTATTACAGTGTGAATGTTGTATGCAGTGTGAAAAGTGCACCTTGGTGTGGCCAAACTTGTACTGAGTATGATCCACCTCAATGGAACCTAGCAGTTTCGCCACAGCCATCTTTCCATGAACTGTCCCTCTGGGATAGCACTGGCATTCAGGATCCTGTACCTGAAACACATGGGACCAAGCATTAGTACTGAATACACTATAAACCGTATACTAAGTAGTCCCTAATGAAACCGACGTCAGTGTGCAGCTTACAGTTTAGCTTCCTCCACTGTCCCTGTCCCCATACCGAGCTCGAACCAGTGATCCTCTGCTCACAAACACATAGCCGTCCCTCCTTGACCATTTGAGCTATACAAAAGGTACCAATTGAACAGCTCCATTGGCTACATTTCAAGCCAGCTGTGGAGTGAGCTTAAGGCACATTCTTAACTCCCCCAATTTACCTCTGCTTGAAGTCCCCATAAAGGATTCTGCTTGGGAATCCTTTCCTGCATATTCTGATACCCTCCAACACACCATTGCAGTGCAGCTGGTGGATAACCAATTGGTTTTCCATTGCACCTATGATGAAAGCATAAAATGACATTTAGCAGTATCACAAAACAGTAACGTTCACTGGAGTTGAAATTGAGCAAACTATCCTGAGTACCTGGTGTTTTGGTCTCATTTGGAATCAAACACCACACAAAGTGAGGATGGGCTTGACAAGGTTCTCCTGAAAATAAGTAACATAGAAATGTATCAGGAAGTGTAGGTATATGGACTATATACAATAGCTCATGTGGGGAGAGAATGATGTCTTATTTTGTCTATGCAGCACTGCACGTTGATCAACACCTTACTCTGAACAGAGCGGAAACTTTTGGAACGATGCTCCCTTCTTCTTAGAAACTTTCTTGGCCGCACCACCTGTCACAGGCTCTGGGGCGGCAGGTAGCCTAGTGGTTAGAGCGTTGGACTTGTAACCGGAGGGTTGCAAGTTCAAATCCCCGAGCTGACAAGGTAAAAATCTGTCGTTCTGCCCCTGAACAAGGCAGTTAACCCACTGTTCCCCGGGCGCCGTGGATGTCGATTAAGGCAGCCCCCTGCACCTCTCTGATTCAGAGGGGTTGGGTTAAATGTGGAAGACACATTTCTGTTGAAGGCATTTGGTTGTACAACTGACTAATAATGGTGACTTTGACTTTGAAGAAACAATGTTGAAATAATTATCAATACTGCATGGCCTGTTATTTTAGTTATGTGAGATGAATAAAGATGGTCTTCAAGGTAATTTGATCTAATTTGATCAGGTAATATAAACTAAAAATGCATGGTTATCGTCTGTTGCAGAGAAGGTTGCATAAAGCATGCACAGTATTTTGACAAATGACTTCTGGTACAGCTGCAGAACACACTTATTGAACGGGTCCTTGTTCTTCTCTAGCCAGCCAGTGATACTGTAGTCCACAGTACCAGCATAGTGCACCAGGGTGAAGTGGGCCTCAGGTTTGCCTTTGACAATCTTTGGCTTTTGGAAAGCTTGGTTCTTTCCAAGATTCTGGTCGTAGAGTTTGTTCTTGAAAGAAGTGTCTGTTGACTTACGGAACATACACTCCTCTTCAAGGATGGAGAAGATGCCCATTTGCTTGTGGACAAGAGATTATTAATTACTGAAAATAACTAGTCAAATGCAGGGCATTCAACATGATTATATCAATGTAAATGGTTTTTGACAATACCTTCTCAATAAGTTCAATGCAGGTAGCCAAGTCCATACCAAAGTCAATCAACTCCGTCTATTCCTTCCTTCTTGTATTCCTCTTGTTCCAACACAAACATGTGGTGATTGAAAAACTGTTGCAGTTTCTCATTAGTGAAGTTGATGCAGAGCTGTTCCAGTGTGTTGTACTGGGGGAATATGAAAGCATCAAGCAAATGAATGCCTGAGGATCAACGTATCCTTGTTTCATTTCACAAAACATTATTAATGAAAGATATCAATAAGTTGAAACCATACTTCAAAGATCTCAAATCCAGCAATATCCAGAACACCAATGAAATGTTGTCTGGACTGCTTTGTATCCAGTTGTTGGTTGATCCTTAAGACCATCCAAAAGAACATCTTCTCATAGACTGAGGGCTCCAATGGAGTTATACACCTATAATGTATAGAAAATATCCTCTTAGTTGACCATTGCTTAGTCTAAAGACACGTATTGTCCATGACAAAGATTGATGACTACCTGATTAATTGTATTTGATTCAGTTATGATATACACAATCATGTGATTAAGGGTTTTTAGAGTGTTCCCCCTCACCCTTGGTGCCATCAGGTTCTGCCTGTTCCTCACACTGTTTCTGCTTGAACTTCATGTTCCCATGATGCATTATGGCTCCAGTCAGCTTGTAGATGCCCACTTTTTAATCAACAGTAAAACCCAGGATATCAATGGCTTCCTGTGCCATAAAAGAGGGACATCAAATCAAAGCTATCTGAAAAGAAACCATGCATATTTGATCACTTTAACTCAACTCACATCAGTAGCTATCAATTCATCTGCATCGTCTATGCTCTTCACAGTGATTTCTCCTTGACTTATAAAGGCAAAGTCATAGGGGTTGGTGGTGAAGAGAAGCATATCTGAAAGGGGGAAATTCAAGTAGACTGGGGTCCCCAATTATTATATATTTTTTAAGGACATTTTCCCCAATGTTTTTATGAGTATCACTAGCAGCAACAGAATAGACAGAAGTTTAGAATGACATACAGTACCTACAGTAGAAAAGAGTACAATATCTTCGTTCTAACTTTATTTCTCAACTCCTAATATTGAGCAAATTACACTCACCGGAGACAATTACACTAACTGGAGTATCTGACATACGTAGACTTTGAAAAAGCACCCACAAACAGGATACTGTACCAGTGCATTTTTATCTCAATATCAAATCATTTCTGTGTAACAATTAAGTACCTTACTGTTATTTGTTTTCAATTTAAATGGTCAAAAAGAAACAAAAATAGCTTCTTAGCAAAGAGCAATTTCTCAAGCAAGAATTTTGCTAGGACTTTCTGGGAGTGGTCTGAGTGGGGAGGGGAAAACTGAAAATTTGCTGTTATTGGCAGAGAGGGTTGGAACTCTCTTTCTTATTGGTTTATTAATGAATAAATGATATCACCATGGAGCGATGTCGCCATGGAAGGCCAAAACTCCATACCACCAAAACAGGCAGAATTTTTTACACTAAAAGGACATTATCATAAGTTTCACGATTTCACAGTATTATTCAAACCTTGTAGTGTGGAAATATATATACTGTATATAAAAGCTGCTCTTAGCGAAAATGTGTTTGGAGTTATGATTCACCTGATGACAAGACATGCATATGATGGGGGTTCTGTATGATGGGGGTCCCGTACGATGGGGGTCCCGTACGATGGGGGTCCCGTACGATGGGGGTCCCGTATGATGGGGGTCATGTATGATGGGGGTCTCGTATTATTTGCTCATGTGTGTGTGTGTGTGAGAGAGAGGCTTAGTAAGAGAGATACTGCAGTATGTCAAGATTCTACGTACCAATAAGCTCTGGCTTCATGTTGCAAGTAAGCTGGTAGAATATATGTTAGCTCCTCTCGGCACCCAATTGAAATGTCACTCAAGATTTTTCCAGCAGATCTTTCAGTAACAAAGCAGAATGAATTCAACATCACTCATACAGTACATGGATAAAGTCAGGAAATGCATTTTAGCAACAAAACAAATGTTTTACTTACACACTTCTATATCTGCTGAGGCCAGTTTACCCGTTGTACCAAAGTGTATTCTAATGAATTTGCCCTTTTTGAGAAAATAAAATGTCCTACTGTAAGTTTAACGTTGTTCAGCTCTTATGCTTCTGCGTAAAAAAACAGTTATGTTGGATTCTGGTTTCACTCACAAAGCGAGAGGAGTTGTCGTTCCTCACTGTCTTGGCATTCCCAAAAGCCTCCAGCAGACGGTTGGCCTGGATGATTTGATCCTCCAGGGTTCCCTGCCACAAGAAAGGAAATGTATCTGACATCCATTCCTGTACAGCACCTGTCAAAGCCCATTCCTGTACAGCACCAGTCAAAGCCCATTCCTGTACATCACCAGACAAAGCCCATTCCTGTACAGCACCAGTTAAAGCCCAATCCTGTACAGCACCAGTTAAAGCCCATTCCTGTACATCACCAGTTAAAGCCCATTCCTGTACATCACCAGTTAAAGCCCATTCCTGTACAGCACCGGTTAAAGCCCATTCCTGTACAGCACCAGTTAAAGCCCATTTCTGTACAGCACCGGTTAAAGCCAATTTCTGTACAGCACCAGCTAAAGCCCATTTCTGTACAGCACCAGTTAAAGCCCATTTCT
Organism: Hucho hucho; assembly: GCA_003317085.1. Taxonomy (NCBI): domain Eukaryota; kingdom Metazoa; phylum Chordata; class Actinopteri; order Salmoniformes; family Salmonidae; genus Hucho; species Hucho hucho. The sequence continues at coordinate 1,229,391 of QNTS01000042.1, forward strand.
GTACAGCACCAGTTAAAGCCCATTTCTGTACAGCACCGGTTAAAGCCCATTTCTGTACAGCACCAGCTAAAGCCCATTTCTGTACAGCACCGGTTAAAGCCCATTTCTGTACAGCACCTGTCAAAGCCCATTCCTGTACAGCACCAGTCAAAGCCCATTCCTGTACATCACCAGTCATAGCCCATTCCTGTACAGCACCAGTGAAAGCCCAATCCTGTACAGCACCAGTTAAAGCCCATTCCTGTACAGCACC
>QNTS01000042.1:1254589-1280174 GCA_003317085.1 Hucho hucho
CCCCACCCCTGTGACGCGTCTCCACTCGACTCACCACGTCAGGCAGGCAGCAGGCTGTGAGAGGCAGCCTCAGTTGCAGGAGCAGGGTTTCCCCGTGAGGAGCAGAGAGAGGAGCAGGAGGAGAAGAGGTGTTGTGTGATGATGGAGGCGGCCAGCTTTGACACCGAGGAGAGCTTTGACGTTGACGATGCTTCCTGTCTCTCCCAACAGAACCCGGGGAACAATTCGCCAGCCAAGAGGCAGAACAAGGAGATCAAGGAGACCAAGATAACAGTGAGTACCCTGGAGCTCCAAACCCAGAACCTCTCCCTCTCACTACCCATCTCTCTCTGTATCTCCCTCACTCTCTCTTTCTCTCTGTGTTCTTCTCAGTCTCTATATCTCTCTCTCTCTCTCTCTCTCTCTCTCTCTCTCTCTCTCTCTCTCTCTCTCTCTCTCTCTCTCTCTCTCTCTCTCTCTCTCTCTCTCTCTCTCTCTCTCTGTCTATCTCTGTTGTTTCCTTTCTCAGAGCAGCAGTAGCCTCAGACTGTGTTTAGGATACAGATCCTGTGCACCATTACACCAGGGAGAAACAGCAGATGTGACAGAATGTTTATTTTTAGCTAGGATGATTCCCTTTTGAGATAATTGAACAGAAGAAAGAAGGTAACAATGTTTTACCTGACAATAGGCTAGATGTTTGTGTATTTAATTCGACCATCTGCCAACGTTAACATGTACTGCATCTACCCACTATGCTACAGTGTGTATGTGTAGCAGTGTAGTCTCTGTGTTTGGCTGCAGATCTCTGTGGAGTAATGGGGGAACCCACAGTGCAGGAACACTGCCACCACACCAAACAGCCTATTGGATAGAACATCAGTCTTAATCAGTGGGGTTTCCACAGGTCAACTGCTAATCTGTTTCTCATGGACTGTACTGTGTCTACTCCCTTCTATCAGTCTTGTGGGTTTGGGACTGAGGCTTGCACAAGCTGCATTTACACACAGGAGATGCATCCTCAAGCAATAGAGAGTTTCAGATTTCTCTCAGTTCACAGAAGCTGCTGCAGACTTTGAGTAAGAATAGGTATCCCATGCACCAAAGTCATTTTTTTATCATACTCTTTAAATGTATGATGGGCTTTGATTTTCTTGAAAAGCACAAGACCTTTGTAGCTGACAGTTGACATCTCTGGGTATATTTAGAGTATATTTCTCTCTGACAGATCTAGAATCTGACGAGCCCTCTGAGTCTTCTTCTCTAGAAGCCATAGAAATATATTATGTGAGTGTAATGCTGCATCCCTCCCATCCCCCAATGGTCCCCACATCTAGCTGCAGGACAACGCCGTTCACCCAGGACTGCATTCACCAAAACACAACATCAACACTTCTACATTACAGCCATGATTATAATAACGTTCTACTCTCCATCAACAACAGCTAATGAAAACATTTACATCACACAAGCAGCTTGAATTCCTACTCCCACGTATCCATAACAAGTATTCATTAAACTCATTATACTCAGAAATATATAAACTAATTTCTAGCAAATTAGGGATTTGTTTTGACCACATGTAACCAGATTTATGTAAAACATCCCTCAGAGTGTTTAAGTTGTTCTGACACTGGACCTCGTGGTTATGTAACCTATGGGTCTATAATGAGGAATGTAGGAAGAGATGGTGAGTGCTGGGCTGAGGGCTGACAGACAGTTCTGTGTGTTCCCAGTGTTGACCTGCTCCAGCCACGGGAGCTGTCAGTCTGCCTATTGTGAAGCCCCACCGACCTGCACAGAGAGATGCAGCAAGGCCAGTTTCCATGGTTACAAAAGCAATAGCACACTGATTAATGGTGCTGAAATGGAAACACTGCCATAGGAAACACTGGAGCCATTCAGAAAAAGAATTGAATTGATATTGTGGAAAAATAGAAAACAAATCTTTTTTTTACGTGTAGATTTCTTTTACAGGTGAGCTTTGTTTTGATAGGGCTTGTTTGATGGCATTGTTGACAAAGGATTGGGGTGCTGTTGTGCACCCCAATCCTCAGTGTACTATCCAATCCTACATAAGCCATGATGGTTACTGTGCTTTACTAGTCTGTACACATCCTCAACATTTAACCATGATGTCATATCTTCTGTAGAAATATGAATGGATCAAGCACTGAATATCTCAGAAAAGGAGACCACTAGATTAGGCTACATTCATTCCATTATAATGCAGTTGTATACTGCGGTGTAAACAGAAATCGCATGAATGGGTAATTGGTCTGTGATAATTGATATTCATGGCTTTGTTCAGTGACTCATTCATTGCGTAGAAGAAGGGGTGTCGTGTAATGATGGAATAATGGGAGGTTGTAGTCGTTGATGCTGAGTATGGTGTTCACCATGATGTCAGTCCAGGAGGGTGTTTTTCTGTTGTGCCATAATGCATGTTGCGTCACGCGACCTGTCTTCCAGCTGTCATGGACAGATGAACGACTTTAAAGTCCACCACTGGAGCATGTCTCAGATCCCATATGGGATGGATCATGGCTCCTCCGTCAGAGACAGTGGAGGCTGGTGAAGGGAGGATGGCTCATAGTAATGGCTGGAATGGAGTGAATGGAACGGTGTGTTTAATGTGTTTTAATACATTTTAATGAGCCTATCCTCCCATTTAAAGTGACACCAGCCTCTGCTAATTTGAGACCAGTAGACCCGTAACCTAGTTGTTACGATGTCTCCTCCATATTATAAGGCTGGTCCTGAATGTGATAGAAGGAAGATGCACAGGGCTGAATCATCTGAATAGCCAGCCATGTTTTCCACCTCATTAAACATACTCAAGTGCTGTTTGACTTGTTGTTAAGAAGAAAGACTAACAGCTTGTTAGGGTGTCATCTTGTGTCGTTTGGAAGACTCAGATGGGTTATTTCGATCATTATTATTAGAAAATGTTTTTACCAAAGCGGTCACACAATAATCACTCATTAAATAAATGAGTGAACACAGAGTTGGAGGAAGCCACAGCATTCTGAGAATAGTGGAGGACGTCTTGGAATCCTTTGTTATTATGGGGGATTGTGCCTTTACAGCAAAAGTAATTTGTCACTTAGCAACAGTGGCTGAGCACCCTACAGTCTCAGTGTGTGTGTGTGTGTGTGTGTGTGTGTGTGTGCGTGTGCGCGTGCACGTGTGTGTGTGTGTGTGTGTGTGCACGCGCGTACGTGCCAGGGGAAGAGTTATTTTCTGATAGTGTTTCTGATAGTGTAAGGTGGCAAGAGATTTATGTGTTGACACCCTGTGTATGTCTTTAAGCATGGGTTATTTTCTGTGTTTTATGTCTTTAAGCATGGGTTATTGTCTGTATTTTATGTCTTTAAGCATGGGTTATATTCTGTGTTTTATGTCTTTAAGCATGGGTTATATTCTGTGTTTTATGTCTTTAAGCATGGGTTATATTCTGTGTTTTATGTCTTTAAGCATGGGTTATTTTCTGTGTTTTATGTCTTTAATCATGGGTTAATTTCTGTATTTTAAGTCTTTAAGCATGGGTTATTTTCTGTGTTTTATGTCTTTAAGCATGGGTTATATTCTGTGTTTTATGTCTTTAAGCATGGGTTATTTTCTGTGTTTTATGTCTTTAATCATGGGTTAATTTCTATATTTTAATTCTTTAAGCATGGGTTATTTTCTGTATTTTATGTCTTTAAGCATGGGTTATATTCTGTGTATTATGTCTTTAAGCATGGGTTATATTCTGTGTTTTATGTCTTTAAGCATGGGTTATTTTCCATGCTGTTAGTGATATTTTTGTCTATTCAGCAGAGCTAAACCATTCCAATATGTGAGGTCCAGCTCACAATTTTTAAACGTCCAGTCAATAAATGAACCTTTCTACATTTGCCTCAGCATTTAGGGTAGAAATGACTATATAATGATTGCAGGTAGAGGACAGACTGTCCCTCTGGTTGATTAGGCAAACTGGCACTTGTAAACACTGTCTGCTGTTGGGGGTAAGTGTAATTAGTCTGTTCTAAACTACTGGAATGACCATACATCATGTGAATCATTCATAAGCTATTACCCTACCTGCCTCTCTTAGAATCTCCATTACACTGTCAGGCTGAACCATAACACCATCGATTTGCTGACCTACTAAAAATCTGTTCAAAAACATCAACTACTATAAACCACATAGAGTGCCAACAGTGCCATACAATTCTCCCTGATTTTCCTAGAAGTAATGAACATGAATCTCTGAGTCCTGACAGTGTAGCACCCCACTAAGAGCCCATAAAAGAGCCGTGAGCTATAGAGACAGCCATGCTGCAGATAAATGGTCTCATTTTCTGGAGGATGTGAGCAGGAGATAAACAACAGCAGTGATAGATGGCGAGTCAGTGTGATGGAAAATCTGGTGTCCATGACAATCAGTCTGATCTCTCAGGCAGAAAATGAACAAAGTGACTGGGCTCCACCAACTATGTAAATCACGTTGCGTAGCGTTAGAAAGAGTCTACGACACTTCTATGTGTGTGTTTCTACTACTGTATCTCATGTGGTGTGTGGAAGCATGCATATTATGCAGACTCATAGGTGTGTGTGTGTGTGTGTCTGATTGATGCACCTCTTTTCTCTTGCCTGTCCGTATGTGGGTGTTAGTGTATACATATTAGATGTCCAGGGGAGAAGATCATGTATCTCAAGTCGTTGATAGAACTGCTTTCAAGCAGGAGCTGGAGATCTCTGCAGACGGCTGGTTGCCTTCAGGAAAGACTGGAGCTTATGTTAATATTTATTACAGAATAGGTTTTAGGGCTTGCTCCCATTGTTTGACTGTTTTTTCTCAGCCACTTCTCTAAATCTCTCCCTAATTCTAAATAGATCAACTCCCAATAGGCTCAATGATTTGCAACACAAAGCTTCAAACAATGTCATAGTTACATAAGAAAATATGGTAATCAGCTAGTAGAAATCTGCAGTGTGTTTTTTCCTTGTTGTGTGCTTTAGCCAAGCAGTGAACATGTAATACATATTTGTGTATCTGAGATTCAGCATGTCTGGATGTCCATGTAGTCTGCTGGGATGTCGTTGGCAGTATAGCATAGATAGAGGACATGTTGTGCCAGCAGGGAGAGGTTACAGATGGTGAACATTACATAATTGCAGTCCTCTAAGGGTAATTGAAGACGCTGTGGACCAGAGAGTGTGTATTCAGTCTGAATGCTGGGTGTGTTTAGCTGTGACTCCGTTCTACAGTGGTTTGGGTTGTTGTTGGTTGTTTCCTTTGTATCACTGATTGTAGGTCTTTCTCTACGTTATGGTGTTGTTTTAGTTCATCACATAATAAGCGTAAGGATCGTAAGGCCAGGACTGGACGGTTTGTGCTCTCTCCCCCCCTCTTTTCTCTGTCCCTCTCCCCTCCATCTGTCCCCCTCCATTTCTCCCCTCCCTCTCCCTCCATCTCCACCTCCGAGGGTTCTCTGGGTCACCATCTTGATGACCAACACCCCCTGAGAGTATTTACTCATTCCTGACCTTTACTCCCGTCCTCATGACAGACACAAACCGAGCCTCCATGTCCCGTCTCCAAATGAGAAGCTTCTATGCACAACTCTTACAAATGACACCTTTGATGTCTGTTCTAACCATCGCGTTTCTCCCACATTAATTCCTGGGAGTTGAAGGCAATTAGTCTCTTATCCTCCTCCTCCTCCTTTCTTTCTTCCTCTCCCTCTGATGTCTCAAAGAAACCTCTCTCACTTGTCTCTCACTCTTGAATTCGTTTCACAATTTTTTTGCATTCAGATCAACTGCGTCACCTTCCCGCTGCCCAGTGTGACGCCAGATCAGCCAGAGCAGCAGCTACTGAAGCCCAATGAGTGGAGCTACTGTGACTACTTCTGGGTAAGATAGCGCCTGACATTTCTAAACCACTATACAGCTCATAGAATAAGATCCCTACTTCCTATGTTTATAGGAATCTCAGCTCTGTTACATATGACTTTGAATCCAATAGGGTAGATTTTGTCTGTCATATTAATGCCAACTCGTATCTACAAACATGATCGTAACAGAAGCCTCTTTTCACTGAACTGTGATTTGAATGGTTGTTCTAGCTCCACTGAGCCATGTTCTCAGTGACTGGCTGTATTTCTGTGGCATAATGTGCTCCACTCAGCCAAAGCTCAAGCCCATTGTGTGAAATGAATCTGTCACCTCTGGTTCACGTGGTGCTACCACATCACTCCCTGTCGTATCCACATCATGTTACACATAGTGGGATGTGCTGCTCCTTGTTCAAACCTTAGACACACACACACACACTCATAACTCAAATCACGCAAATGACGCACACACCCACGCGCGCATGCACTCCTTGACACATATATGTGTAGTTCTCTGACTCATACACTCATCCACACACACACTCCCCAACACCCCTCACCACTCACACACACTCAATGTAAACAATGTCATTTTCTCCATGAAGTGAAGTCTGTGGCTGTATTGGTCTGTGTGTGTGATTGATGCTCCATCCTCTCCCTCAGACTGACAAGAAGGACCCCCAGGGGACCCCCTCTGTGGGCGGCTTTGAGGTGCTGCTGCAAAAACAGCTCAAGGGCAAACAGATGCAGAAAGAGATGGCTGAGTTCGTCCGGGAGAGGTAACACAACATGGTCAGCTTGGAGGGGGTCAGTGGAACTGTGTATTTTGTGTGTTGGGAAATGTTAATGATTCTCTTTATCGTATCTTTTTTGATAGTAATCTTATTTTGACTATTTGTCGTGTCTTATCAGGGTGAAACAGGGTTCTCTTGTCATTATCATTATGTTATCGTAGAGCATGTGTTATTTTGTCCTTGACAACCTGGCTCCACTATATAGTATCTTTTCATATATTTACATTGTATTTATTTAGCAGACGCTCTTCTCCTGAGCGACTTGCAGGAGCAATTAGGGTTAAGTGCCTTGCTCAAGGGCACATCGACAGATTTTTCACCTAGTCGACTTGGGGACTGGCCCAACACTCTTGATCGCCAGGCTACCTGCCAACCCAGGTATATCATCCCTATGCACATTTGAATTTAGATAAATGTGTTGTACCGTACTAGGTTTATAATGTTAAGTTGTAGACCTACATAAAGTGGACATCCTAAACATGTGCTTTCATAGGCTTCAGCATAGCAAGAGGCTCCACTTTGCGCCCACAACAAAAGTCCCCATTGAGAATTAAATGGACTTTCACTTTTCCCCTGACTGCATTCACACAATACATTTAAAGGCCCCGTTCCCCAACATACTAATTCAGGGCTGACCTTTCTTCATTGGTTCAGTGTGCCAGCTGACCTGATGTCAGATTCTGGCCACATCCATTTCTTTGGAATGGCCTTCATGACCTCCCGTAGAGGACAGGTTTACTCAGATGTGTATGGTTAATGGGTATTTGTGGGATAATTGAATGTCACAGAAATATGGCTTGCCTTTCTGAGTCGCCCTCAGGGTGGCCATGAGTAAATAGCCTCACATCATTCCCATCTCTGGCCTTTCCACAGGAAAGTGCATTAACTCATATCCAGGCTGTTGTTACAGGATATTGTTTGATATCTTGTCAGTACAGAATAATAGGCTTCTGCCTTTGAACATCATAGAGGCCACAGTGCTGTATGTCTTTGGGTGTCGGTGATGTACTGGAGGACAGTGTCTCCTTGCCCCAATGCTCCTCTGAAACTCTGCCAGCTTTAAAAAAAATGATCCTCTATTGGTCTTCCTTCGAGTCCCATACTTTAGAGCCCCGTGGCTGTCTTTGTCTGTTGCAGGATAAAGATTGAAGATGAATACTGTAAGAACCTCTCCAAGCTCTCCCAGAGCCCCTTGGCTGCTCAGGAGGAGGGGTGAGTGAGTTAACAGAGTAGATTTCTAGTCGTTCTATATTCTTCACCACATACCTGGTTGCTGCTTGGGTGTTTTCCCATCCATTCTATCCAGTTTGGTTGATGTCTCTTGTTTGATCCCCTTCCAGAACTCTTGGGGAAGCTTGGGCCCAGCTGAAGAGGAGTTGTCATGACGAGGCTGAAGTCCACCTCAAGTTCTCCAACAAGGTAGCCTACTGTCTTGCTTAAAGATACTGTGGATTGCATGTTATAGATTGCATGTACTGTAACAGACCAAGAAAATTCTAAAATCTCCATGTGAACCGACGGAAGTGGACAACATCCATGCTTCACTCATACCTTCAATAACATTATAAGATATATTTTCTATGAGCTATGGAGTCCTTAGAGAAGGCTTAGTTGTTGGTCAGTTTATTTATGTGTTCCTTTGGTCAATCCAAGGTCTCTCTGACCACGTCCTGGGGTGTTTGTTTACCTCACTCTGGTCTGACATGGGCAAAGAAAAAGGGGGGGGGGGGGGNACTGTACCTCTTCAGCTCCAGTGTGAGGTGGAGAAGCCCCTGCTGACGTTCAGAGACAACTTCAAGAAGGAGTTGAAGAAGTACGATCACCACATCATAGACCTCAGGAAGCAGCTGGCCAGCCGCTATGCAGGCGTGGAGAAGGTATGGACCATTCTAAACCAAAGCATCCTTGTCCTACAATTCAGGTTTTCCCAGAGAAGCTTTAAATGATCCAAAATGAATGTCAGAAGAAGTGGTTTAGGGATGATCTGACTCCACCACAGCATTATTCTGTTGGACTGTTGAAACCATTCAACGTATTATAAGATGAACTGTTTTTTGCTCAGGAAAAACCTGTTGCTTTTTGTTGCCTATCTTTCTCCCCATGGTAATCATATAGACTAGATGAATCAATCGATTGGCTTCATACGATCAAAACGTTCTGTTCGTTTTATTTTAGTTGGCATCCACTAAACACAGGAGATTTTGTGGGTTTACGGTTCGTGCCTGCCAAGTGCTGTGTTTACATTTCCAACACTGTTACATCATGACATTGGAGAGTTGCCTCAACAGACGAGATGAAGGAAGATCCTGTGACGTGAAATAAGAATAGATTAAGGGATGAGGCCGGGATTTTAGTGGGGAAATAGGTAGCCGACATGAAGGGCTGTAATGACTGTGGTATTAGATGTAGGTTCAGTAGATCTGAGGAATAGTAGCATGAAATGACTCATATTGTTTCTGTATTCTCACTGCTGCTTGGCTTTGCTGTAGGCCCGTAAAGCCCTGGCAGACCGGCAGAAAGATCTGGAGGTGAAGACCCAGCAGCTGGACATCAAGCACATGAACAAACATGAGGAGGACATCAAGAAGGCTCGGCGGAAATCCACACAAGCAGGTCAGGGGTTAAACACACAGTGCATCATATGTAGAGCAGCCACACTTCACAGTTCCATGAAACACCAGCATAGTGGTGCCGATTCTACCCCCAGAGAGGAGAGAACATGCACCCAAAGCACGCTGCATTCTCAGGTGTGCTTTTTATTAACTTACCACAGTGTACTTCTAAAGGCGACTAATTGCCTCTCTCCTTTCAAAGCTGAGCCATTCAATTCACCCACAGCTGTGTTTCTTGATAAATCAGCCCTGTATCGCTGAGCAGACGCTTTTATGGTGCGTAAGCCGCTTTTGAGGTCACTCTTGCGTTGCACGCAAATTGTCTACCCTTGTGATGTTGTGCTGTCATTGTGTAAAGTTGTGGTGGTGTTTTCATCAGCAGCAACAGGCATAGCCGACAGAGTGAGAACTCTGTTGAGGGAAGCACCACCTGGCACAACACCAGAAAACATTGCAAAGAGAGCCAGTAGTATTTCAACATGGAAACATGGAAAGTTTAATGATCTATTTTTGTGGTGGGATAATAAGTCGGCTGGGAGAGGACCATTACCTACAATCCCCAGGGCTAATCTTTTGGTGGCAGTGAACAAGGGTATCAATGGAGGACTTGTCCCATTCGGACCAGCCAGGCATCCCAAACAGTCAGATCTGGCAACGTGGATCACATGGCCGGGCCTTTTGTGTAAATGGAGCAGAGACAGGGGTGCGGACAGTGCAGATATGTTTCACACGCTCAGGGTTCAGACTTGGGGGTGGATTCCCAGACTGTGTTGCCTAAGAAGACTGTGTTTTCCCCAGCAGGAGGCAGAGGGGGTGAGGTGGGGCTGTGCTGCAGTCAGATAGGGAATGTGGAGGCGTTCAGTCAGACATGGATGGGGTTTGAGAGCTCAGACAGGAGGCCGACAACACTAAAGCTCACTGCCAACAGCAGCCAATAATAATGTAATGATACTAAGCAATTAGCTTAGTCAAAATATTGAGCAATGTCTCTTCATTTATACTTAAAACCATCTGTTAAACTGCAAGCATATTTTCCAGTGTTTTGTGTTGTACTGTGGATCTCAAAAACATTGCATTATCATGTGCTTAGGAGACAAGCACATCTTGCTTTGCATTTATATTTGAATGTGGAATCATAGTGAATATGCTTAATTCAGATAACATGAGGCTACGATCAGCCATGCAGTACAATGCCTGTGGCTCCCATTTCTCTGTATTCCAGATAGTATGATGGTACAAATAGTTCTGGTGCCAAGGTCGTAATTGCTTTTTTCCGTATATCAATGCACACACTTTAGAGGAAAAAGCCAGCAGGAAAAAATTTATAAATAAAAGCCGGCATCTTGTTCATTCTCTCTCCCACTCAGAGAATTAGTCTCAGTTCACAGCTCTAATCAATAGATCATGTTAGGCACGCTATAGATTGCGTCTGCCTTGTGTCTTTCACTTTTTCCAGGGGCAAATGTCATTAAAAACCCTGGCCTAATTTCCATATAGATTGAGATGTGCTATTGTTGGAGAGGACGGATTGTAAAACAACTTCCTCTGTAGTTTTGTTTTAGGTTGTTTCTTACACCCTTTCTACAGTAGGCCTTTGTAATACATGTCTAATAGATTGATCTGAAATGTAGAAGAACGTTTCTAGGTCACATTTGCTTTGCACTTTTCTTCAACCCAATTGATCTAAGCTTTTATAGACTTAGCATCGGAGGTTAGCATCGGAGGTTAGCATCGGCGGTTAGCATCGGAGATTAGCCTCTGCATTAGGTTGCATCGATAGAGATGTCCCACACTGCAACAGGCATGGTTACTGAGTGCCCTCTGCTGGAGACATCGGGACTGAGTTCATGCACACCTTTCCTCATGCATAAGTTAATTTAGGGCCTACATTTAATGTAGTAAATACTTCAAGGCCGTAGTACTTCATCTTTAACTACCTCAATTTAACTGCACAGGTATACCAGCATCTTAATGTTGATTTGTTGAGTATTACCTCCTTGTCAAATACACTGTGTTGAATGACCACTCTGAATCTGTTCTCTACAGGTGATGACCTCATGCACAATGTGGACCTGTACAACCGGGCCCAGTCTAAGTGGTTTGAGGAGATGGTCACCACAAGCCTGGTAATACAATTGAACTAACTCTTTATAGTCTCATTGTTGATAACAAACAATATAAGCTGATCATGTTCATCATTATCTTTGTTTTGACAGTGAGGTTGGTTCCTTGTCTATTTATTTCCCTCTGTTCTTCAGGAGCTGGAGAGACTTGAGGTTGAGAGGGTGGAGATGATACGACAAAATTTACGCCAGTACACAACGCTGCGACATGAAACTGACATGTTCAACCAAAGTGTGAGCCATGTGTCCATTTCACTTACAGTACAAGTGGCTGTTCCATTGAGTCAGCCTTACAGAACACGTGGCTGTTTGCTGGAGTCAGACAACCAATCTGTCAGTCATGACAACCTGGACTCAAGGGTAGAATACGGTCACCGAAGCAGACCTAGACTTAACATAGTAAAAATACATCTGGGACACCCCAATTAGCATGATATGTTACGTTTTGTATGGTATGTGTTAATTTGTGGATGTCCATCATCCATTTCATATGATATGTTACGAATTACAATTCGTATAATATGTGATGAATTGCAATTTGTACAATATGTTACGAATTTGCCAAACGTATGATATGTTACGAATTATGAATTTTAATGTTAGCTAGGTGGCTAAGGCTAGGGGTTAGGGTTAAGGTTGGGTTAAGGTTAAGGTTAAGGTTAAGGTTATGGTTAAGGTTAGTTTTAGGAGTTAGGATAAGGGTTAGATTAGGGTTAGGGGAAGGTTTAGCTAACATGCTAAGTCAGGGGTCTCCAACCTTTTCTGACAGGAAAAATGAAACATGTCACGAGCTACTCATTTTTTTCTTTAAAATAGTCACATTCTTCTCTTCTCCCCTCCAACTCTTCCCTGGGACCTTAGTGTACAGGAGGTTCTGAGTCCATGTCAATGCTTAAATCACATCAGAATACCCTTTTTTGGTCTGGAAGAAAACGAACACGTTTATATTTTTGAGTATAATTCCCCTTTAATTGTGCATCCGGCCCTTTAATTGCGCATCTAGTGAGTGAGCAATGTGCCATCTAATGTGCCGGTCTAGCAATGGTTCTGTACTGCTGATGCTTATTTCATGGTAAAGTTTGCAAATAATAGACACAAATGATATACTTAGTCATGATATACAGTACTTCTGCCAGGTAAGAAATTAATTGGCAGATATCGTGTTAGGCTACCAAGGGTGGGATAATGTTGCGTTGAATAGATTGTAGCTGGGAGCTTGCGGTCTCTGATATTTGTGAGGTTTGTTTATGTCAGTTTGCGGTGGAACGTGAAAAATGCATGTACTTTCAGAATCTTTGGCGAGCTACTCATAGTTGGGCTGCGAGATCGATCTGTTGGAGACCCCTGTTCTAAGTAGTTTCAAAGTATCTAAAAAGTAGTAAGTAGTTGCAAAGTTGCTAATGAGCTAAAATACTAAAGTTGTCTTTGATGAGATTCGAGTACGCAAACTTTGGATTGCTAGACGTTCGCGTTTTACCCGTAACCTTCTGTCTTATGTAACCATACCAAACGTAACATATCACACTAATTTGAGTGTCCCGTATTTACATTTACTATGTTACGTCTAGTCTGTAAGACCAGACTGGCCATGGTCAGCCTAGTTAATTGATGAGCAGTTTTGAACTGTTATGTTAAAGAATGAAATATACAACATAGGTTGCACTTTGTGTGATGATTACCTTCTTTTGGAGAGCATAGTGCTACAGTAAAACAAAATGGTCATCTGTGTAATAGGTCATTTGGAGTGGGTGGTGTATGTAGATTTTTTTTAAAGCAGATCCTTTTAGTAAACAATTCTAGATCAAGTATCCCAATACAAAGGATTTGTGCAATGTACTCAGATCAACATTTTGGCAAGCATGTTTGTTATGAAAATGCTTGCCAAACTTAAAAGGATTTCACCGCCTCCAAACTCGATCACCATACCTCTGTCACCCCTTCAACAGCTGTTATCACCCCTGCTGGCTGCTTCACTGGGCCATACTTGAACAGGGAGAATGAACCCAGATGCTCTCCTCATTTAGGAGGTGCAAACACCTGCAGATCTAACGAGACGTTTAGGGCCCTGTACCATAACAAGGGTAGTGCCACTTTGGGTGATGGTGAAGGCCAATTACAGGTGGCACACACTACTGCTCAGCCTAATAAGGTTGTCCTTTAGAGGGCCACTATAACAAGCTCAGCTGATACCCGCTGGCACACTTCTTTGCCTCCAGTTGTATTAGCAAAAGGCAGCTTGATGTGTCTCCAGAAACAGTAAGTTTAACCCTGTCCACTATGGATAGAAGTGTCTGTCTCTCCCCTCATCATGGTGTTCTGTATGAGCATATATGAGTTCTCTAAGCATATACATTGTCTATGAGATGTGTCAGTGTTGGCTTCATGTGTGATGATGGTCCATATGAGCCTGTGTGTGTTTGATGGTTGGCAGACGGTAGAGCCAGTGGATCAGCTGCTTCAGAATGTGGACCCAGCCAAAGACCGAGAGCTGTGGGTGCAGGAGCACAAGACTGGGGAGCTCCGCCCTGTGGACATGGACATATAGTCAACTACACTGACGTACCTCAAGCAGCCAGAGGCAACACCTCCACTTCCATACTGTCAGAATCCCAGGCCTCTCACAGAACATTCCAACTACAGCTACAGGTGCGTGTATGTTCAGGATAAGGTGAGGCCTGTACATTCTGTCTATGATGACATCTGAATAGCACAATGTTATCACAGTGATAACTGGAGAAAAGTTAGCATTCCCAATGCAGTGCTTTTGAACCTATAATGGAAAAACAAGAGATAGATCAATAGTCCAAATACCAGCATGTTACAGTAATACAATGTTTGATAGTTTTACTCTGTATAATGAATGCCACTAAACAAGCTTAAACAAAAACATTTTTTGTCTGTTGTGAAATTAGAAGTTTACACTATTAAGAATGACACATTTGTATGTATTTGAGGAATAGATTGGATGCGTTGTAAAACCTTAGAATTTTGGAATATTAACTGAACAACTAATTACTAACATTTCACTTTATTTTAGATACTGGAATATGAAGCATTATGTGATATCCTAGATTAAATATCATATATTTTCATATTTATCCCCATTAATTTTACCTGTCAAGATATGCATGTTTTGGGAAAATATCTTACATTTACTGTATATGGTTAAGTGCATATTTGTGAAATATGATGGCTGTCTTGGCACTGTAGTACAGTGTATATGAGATGTGTTTACAGAAAGTATATACTCCAAGTTACTGCACTCAATGAACAAGAGTGAATCAACTAGTTAAGGTTTGTCATGAACATGAATTTATGTACAACAACCTCTCTCAAAGTTGAATAGGTTACGATGTTTAGGATTGTGAAACAGCATGTTTGTCACAAGTCACCTCATGTGGCAGATTGGAACATAGGCCTGAGTCTATTTTGGATCAGTGGTGAGACAATGATGACGACGATCCATGTTACAACGAACACCTTTTAGTGCCTCAAGGTTATAAACAGTACCTGGAATGTTCTTGATATATTCTATTCTGCATCAGTGTATATCTGTAGATACAAGCTAGATGTATTTTGCTGTTAACTGTTTAAGTGGCCTTGCACTTTCGGCCAACTAAATGTTTGTCCCTTGTTGTTTGTCAATTAATTATAACAGGATAATAGTCAACAGATTCTAAAATCATTCATTTATTTTGCATGGGCACTTTGTGAGTCAACCATTGCTTAGAGTTGGGAATTACTATTTTGCATTTATCCTAAATACAGTACACTTTGTATATCCAAGAGGAGTGCTCAGTTGGAAGCTCCAAGTCACATTTGAATGACTCGCAAAGCTCATCAGAAAAAGTGTTCAGTGTTACTTGCACTGGAACCTGTACTTGTCCATACATTTCATACAGTATGCTATTAACAGATAATAGCATAGCCTATAGCCAACATATCCACCTAAACAAGCGTACATAACATAATATAAAATACTGCATGTTTGTGTGTCTGTCTGTCAGTCTGTATTTTGCTGTCTGTTAGTTATTCTGGAAGTGTAACAGAGCAGGGATTTATTGTGTTTATGGACCATCTCCTCAAACTATCATTCCTTTCATATTCAAATGTGGATAATACATTCACTATGCCAAGACATGCATACAGAGAAAAGTTTACAGGTACAACATCTATTCAGTATATACATGCCTTATCCGCATTATTTCTAGATGAGAAAATATGAAAATACCACTGAAATGAATAGCATTATTCTATCCCAACTAATAAAGATTGAAATGTTGTACTTATTGTATAAGTTATCCTGCTACAGTATGTGTCAATGTTATATGTGT
This sequence comes from Hucho hucho, assembly GCA_003317085.1. Taxonomy (NCBI): domain Eukaryota; kingdom Metazoa; phylum Chordata; class Actinopteri; order Salmoniformes; family Salmonidae; genus Hucho; species Hucho hucho. The sequence goes on from QNTS01000042.1 coordinate 1,270,317, forward strand.
TATGGTAAAGTTCTTACATTAGAAGTTAATGTACTTAACTTAGCCAGTCATTTTGTAGTAATGTTAATGTTGATTCAATTGCCTTTTGTTACTGATTTCCATTTCTCATGTACATCAATTCAAATGTTTCCAATCTTTAAAGAAATTTCAAATCATTGGTGACCTTTGTCCAGACAATATACTGTAGAATTCTGTGTCTACAATAAATTGTTTCCTTGGAAATACGATTTGATAAGACTTAAAAGGGTTTTGTTTCATTATCATATACTGGCTTACATACAGTATGGCTTACTTCAAGTTCTGGGACATGTTTAAATGAATTGGATTCATCCCAATAAGCAGATGAAATTCAGCCTTTTGCCCCGGCTTTTACAGTCAATCCCCTCCCCTCTGACTGTCTGTGGATTGGCCAGGGAGATCCAGGGAGATAGGCCAGGTGTGGGAATATTGACATGAAACCAGGCCATGCATGACATGAACCCCCCACCCCCCTCCCCTAATTGGAGTAAACTAATGGACAACAATACTTAGACTGATACTTCCAGCTTATACAATACATTTTACAGGCACAGTACATTATACCTTAGTTATCCCTCTTCCTTTAGTCCCACCCTTCAGCTACCCTCAACCCCTCCCATCTATCTCTAGTTTTGATTTCTACTTGCCATATATTTTTCAACTGTGCTGTGGTGTTTCACAAAAGTTCTGAACCTTTCTATTCTCATAGTTTGAGGCTGCTCCTCAATCTCATCAACACTATTGAGCCATTCTCTTAGATTGCAATTATGGTAATTTAGTTATATGTTTACTATTGGTCTTGTAAACAAAGATAGTTATTGTATTTGATACTATAGTATGTCTCTTTAACAATATAAACCAAAACATAATATAATAACATAATAACAAAACATAATAACAACTCTACACACCTAAATGCACGCTTGTTGAAGGTAAATAAAAATGCAACCAAGAAAGAAGTCTCATTCCCTCAGGACCAGGCAGACAATTTGTGAAAGCACATCTGTATTGCTCTTTTTAGAATGCATTGAATCTTTATATTACAAAATGTTTATATTACATATCACATTTACTAATTTTCTCTACTTAAATCCCTTTAAAAACATAGCTACCTGAAGAGACCAATCTGCATGTTCACTCAAAGCAGTATATATATTCAATATATTCCGTTTTTTAGAACCCCTTTATAATGTCGTTTTCACAGCGTTTTTTATGATATAGTTTCCAGCAGTCTCTGACAGCATCAACAAAACGTCAACAATATTCAAGAATAGACTCCTCTTCCTTTGTTCTACCAGTTGAATACTGTACATTGTATGAGGTTTCAGTCCTGCTAAGCACATTATAAGACACATTCTATAGACATGATTACCTTAATAAGAAACCTCTGCCAGGATGTTTCTAAACTGACCTTCACATACTAATAGGATTGATAGTAAGACAGGGATTGTTAACTTCAGCCTAATTCCCTTCATAAGGAGCTCCCCACTGGGCACAGATGTCAATTCTACTTTGGTTCGACATAATTTCATTTAAATATCATGGAAACAACATTGATTCAACCAGTGTGTGCCCAGTGGGTCCTTTCCTGGTGGCTTTCTCTTTATTAAACTAATGAATGCAAGTGAACACAGCAGCAGGCAACAGAATCTTGGAAACCATTATTTCATTACGAAATAGAAAAGAATACCCATAACTCTAGAGCATGCAACAGTTATTTGAGTGGGAAGAAAAGTCCAGGTGGCTCATAGACAAACAGGTCATCCACCACAATGTGCGGTACTTCAATGTGTATGCGGATGTTGTCTAGTGCACAAAGAGCCCCGGTCTGGCAGGAGAGTTGGGTTTGTAAACAGTAAAGCTTTGAACAGTCTTATAGAATTCAAAAGAATGATTTTGTCGGGAAAGCTATTGTTTCTTCTCCTTCAGTTTGTCCTTGATTTTCTGCGGCTCATCATACTGAATCAACCGTAGGATGTCCTTGTTGTCCATCACTCCTTGAATGAATTCCCTCTCTGCAATCTTGTCTGGAAAGGAAAATGTCATTACTGAATCAACATTATTATGGTTGTTTATTTAATGTGTCTAATTGTGCAAAACTCAGAGGTCTGTCATGCCAGAAGTTCTCATCATATCACATTTAGAAAATTCTTCACAATCAAAATTACCATCTTCTTTCTTTCCAAAAAAGTCCCAGACTTTGTCTGCTCTCTTATCAGGTGTGTTCTCATCTTCAGGCAGGTCCTTTTGGTCTTCCTCAGGGATCATGTTAAATATTGACTGTAAAGCAATCGAACAATAAGGAAAAACATGCAACTTTCAAATGTAGATTAAATACTGAATACAGCACATGTACTATAACAGCACAGTTAATGAAATTCAGACTACATAAAGATTGTTCTCCCATCATATTTTATGGGATGACTGAATACGTAGAATATTAAAGAATTCATCTAATTATTTCACAAATGTATTAAATAATAATATATGTTCTGCTTTTAATTTGATTCATCTTGTTGCACTTTTTGGTTGTAACTAAGATCTTTGTTTATGTCCATTTTGTATACTGAGTGGTTCAGTAACTACCACCACCACTGTGTCTTCACTCTAGTGGCAGAGAAATTGTTTGTTTTTGTACCTTAACAATCTCTTGGATCTCATTTTTGCTGATGGTTCCGTTTCCATCCACGTCGTAGAGGGCGAAGGCCCACTCTAGCTTCTGCAGGGTCTTGCCTCCGGAGGTAAGGTGCAGGGCCACAATGTACTCCTTAAAGTCCAGTTGACCATCTGCATTGGTATCAAAGCTCCTAAAGACATGCCTTGCGTACTCAGTAGGGTCTGCATTGGGGAAGAAGCTGGCATAGATGCCCTCAAATTGCTCCTTGGTGATCCTGCCTGTGGGGCATTCCTTGAGGAAGGACTGGTACCAGACACACAGCTCGGCCTCATTGTACTTAGTATTGGACTTCAGGTCCTCCAGAAGTTCCTTGGACAGTGCCCCACTCTTAGAATTCCCCATGCTGCAAAGAAACACTATGGTGAAGGGATAATATTGTTATTTTTCTTGTTTTGTGTGTACTACCTCTCTCACCTGACTTGGAGGAAACCTCCTGTTGGCTCCTTCCTGCTTTGGTCTGACTCTCCTTCTCACCCTGACCACTTCACACTGTGCTGAATAGGATTATGGTCATCGCTACTTAAATACCAGACAAGCTGTCTTGAAGATAAAGAGGATAACTACGTCATACGAGGTTGACATATTTTCTAGTGTCCAATGAGGTAGTAGTGTGTGCATCATACAGGCACAATGACGTCAAGCATTGCATAATACAGGTTGATACAGTTTAAGATTAGCCAAGGATTAGATTGAGCTTTCTGGATGTAATATGTCCATTGTTGCCAAAATAATGATGTTACATGATTTCCATAAAAAAAATACTGATACTACCGTCCTATTTCACCTATTGTAGTTGACACTACAGTAATGTTAACTGACTTAATTTGACCTTTATTTAACTAGGCAAGTCAGTTAAGAACAAATTCTTATTTTCAATGACGGTCTTTGGAACAGTGGGTTAACTGCCTTGTTCAGGGGCAGAACGACAGATTTTTACCTTGTCAGCTCAGGGATTTGATCTTGCAACATTTTGGTTTCTAGTCCAACACTCTAACCACTAGGCTACCTGCCAGCTAGCTGGTTTGTGGTAAACAAGATATGTGAATGAGCAGGGTGAAAGGTGTGCAAGGTTCAGCCCACCTGTAGAGCAGGGTATTCGTGTCTGTCTAAAGCAGCTCTGGGCTGTCCCTGTAGCATAGGGAGATGAGATGAATTGTCTCTCCATTGTAACAGTCTCATGGCAGATTACTGGGCCATCTGCTGTTTTAGTAATTGGACCTCAATGAATTCAGGAATTGAGCTGAGTAAGTGCTGTGCTGTGAGAGTGATGGCTTTACTCTGACTGCTCTGTCACAGCATCATACACTCATCTACTAGAGCTGGCTAATGCTCAGCGTAATTAGAAAAGTTGGCAAATTTAGATTAAATTCTTGAATATGATTAATGTTTCCACAGAGTCTTTGCCAATATTGACACCCATATTAGATTACCCTGCTCAGACCATGTCAACATTGCCAACATTGCCATTGACAGATGTCATGTTTTTTACGTAGTGTTGTAAAGCAAGTCTTCATTTTTATTTCAGTATTGGTTACAGAAGGTAGTGATTTAAACAAGGAAACTTTGTTGTACACTACATCATCAAAAGTTTGTGGACACCGTTTCAAATGTGTTGATTAGGCTATTTCAGCCACACCCGTTGCTGACAGGTGTACAAAATCGAGCACACAGCCATGCAATCTCCATAGGAAAAAACATTGGCAGTAGAATGGCCTTACTGAAGAGCTCTGTGACTTTCAACATGGCACCGTCATAGGATGCCACCTTTCCAACAAGTCAGTTTGTCAAATTTCTGCCCTGCTAGAGCTGCCCTGGTCAACTGTAAGTGCTGTTATTGTGAAGTGGAAACGTCTAGGAGCAAAAACGGCTCACAGAATGGGACCGCCAAGTGCTGGAGCACGTGGAACGTAAAAATCATCTGTCCTCAGTTGCAACACTCACTACCGAGTTCCAAACTGCCTCTGGAAGCAACATCAACACAATAACTGTTCTTCGGGACCTTCATGAAATGGGTTTCCATGGCCGAGCAGTTGCACAGAAGCCTAAGATCACCATGCGCAGTGCCAAGCGTCGGCTGGAGTGGTGTAAAGCTCGCCGCCTTTGGACTCTGGAGCAGTGGAAACGCGTTCTCTGGAGTAATGAATCACGCTTCACCATCTGGCAGTCTGACGGACGAATCTGGGTTTGGCGGATGCCAGGAGAACGCTACCTGCCCGAATGCATAGTGCCAACTGTAAAGTTTGGTGGAGGAGGAATAATGGTCTGGGGCTGTTTTCATGGTTCGGGCTAGGCCCCTTAGTTCCAGTGAAGGGAGATCTTAATGCTACAGCATACATTGACATTCTAGACAATTATGTGCTTCCAACTTTGTGGTAACAGTTTGGGGAAGGCCCTTTCCTGTTTCAGCAATGACAACCGGTGTGGAATAACTTGACTGGCCTGCATGGAGCCCTGACCTCAACTCCATCGAAATACCTTTGGGATGAATTGGAATGCAGACTGTGAGCCAGGCCTAATTGCCAAACATCAGTGCCCAACTTCACTAATGCTCTTGTGGCAGAATGGAAGCAAGTCGCTGCAGCAATGTTCCAACATCTAGTGTAAAGCCTTCCAAGAAGAGTGGAGGCAGTTATAGCAGCGAAGGGGGGACGAACTCCATATTAATGCCCATGATTTTGGAATGAGATGTTCAAAGGGCAGGTGTCCACATACTTATGGTAATTTAGTGTATGTACCAGTTGAATCCATTACTGTAGTTTAGATAGAAAAACATTGTCTTACTGTTGATCACGGTTGATCACCGTGGGCTTGAATGGGTCAATGATACACGTGACACACGTGACCAGTGTGCCATTGTTATTGTCCTTCCCAGTAATGCTAACTGAAACAGAGGGGATGGGTTCAAGACTCACAGTTCATGACAACTTCTTTGATTGATGACCCGTCGCGACAAGATTTTCTGTAAAAAATTCAATAATTGATTTGAAATTCAGAAGTATTATTTGAATGATCAATAATGTGGATGCCTATAATACAATATTCAAGTAAATTGTTATGACTGGCAATGGTATTAACAGCATAAAAACTGTAAATGATGGTGAGACAATTAGCATTATGTGTGTTATGGTGTTAGTGGTATGTTGTGTAGGTACCAGGCTAAGATATCAGTGTGCTGAGCTCAGCTCAAGGTATTTGTGTTGCCCTCTTGTTACAAGAGATTGAAGTCTAAGCAACCCGTTTACAGTACTGTACGTCTGATCCTCTATGACACAATGGGGGAAATTGTATTGGTGTTAATAGAACATGTTAGCATCTTTATAACTTATACCGTATATCTTTATAACTTTATACCGTACCTAAATAACTTTCAGGGTTTTCAGGGCATTTTGGTGGGATGGTGTGTGTGAATGTGGTATTAATTTAACTGTATCTCATTGTAGTTTTGGCAGCTAGTTACCTAGTAAAACCAACTGACATCATAGAGGGAATGCAGCTACTGTAACCTGCTTATGTCTGACGTGATGGCAGTGTGACACAGTGGACACAAACATAGAAGTGCAAATCATAACTGCTGAGCACAATGTTCAGCCAGATGGATTCCTAACTCATATTTATGTACTGAACATTTTAATGGATTAAGCAAGGTCCAAATGTATTCTTATTTTATGTTTGCTTGCTTCTGTACAGCCCAGTGTATGTATGTTTCTCATGACATCCAGGAGCCTGGACAACAGCTGAGCATGCTGACATGTTCAGAGCAGTGTGTATCTACATGGGGTTGAACAAGGTCAGTGTCCTCATCCATCAATGGTGCTCAGTTTGCCTGGCAAACATGAAAGGATTCAGATTGAGGATAATCCTGATCTTTGCTGGAATACCTTTGTAAGCTTTGAGTTTTAAGGTTGCATGTTTCATCTACTGCTGGTCATTTTTGATTCTGTAAATTGTGGATGATTCTGGCCAAAAACAAAAACAATACAGGTATAATTTAGAGGGGAAATTGTGTTCTTTTTTGATTGGTTGTTATATAAGAATAGGAGGAATTGGAAGTAGACAGTTGTTGGTGAATGTTTTTCAGCACTACTCTGAAGCTGGTGAAGATATAGACTTTGGGCATTTGGAAAGTGTACATTCCAAAATTAAATATCAAAATCCCCTCAAACAGTATGGACTCAAAGTAATTGGGTCACAAGCATATCATTGCACATAATACTGCAAATCAACTAAGATGGCCCCATAATCAAAGGTAGACTATATTTCCTAGGGAAAATATTACCCAACACTCAACACACTACAGAATTGAAAGATGACCACAAGAATACAAAGAAAAATGTCTCAAACCCTCGGTCTGGTTCCACTCACTTGAAGGTAATGTTTTGGTATTTGTGCCTTTTTAAGGCGAATAGCACATGGTAGGCAATATACCAACATATGGATTATGTTTACAGAATTTATGACAAAACATTGTTGTGCTGCAATCGTATACTCTCAGCTCACTGGGTTTATCTTTCCAATAGAAGGTGTCCAATATTATGTCAAATATTGATTGATTACACATCTGTTTTATTGCCCTGTTTTCCCCACCACTTGAATGTGCAGAGTCATCTCTGTCATCTCTGTTTTCTGTTGGATCTATTAAGTGACACTGCCCCATTGAGTCACAAGAGAGTACATTTAAGGTTTGGTATTACATAAGATGTAATATCAATACGAAGCATTATCATGGTAGTTCCACAGTGTACTGTATAACTTCTGCCATGAGGAATTAATTCCTCATTCCCTGATCTAACAATCCTTCTGGGTCCTTTGTTTTTACGGTCTGTGCAGAAACGTTTGGTCTCTCAGAAAGCTGAGTACAAATGTCAGTATCAAATTCTCTGAATAGAAACAATCATTCAGTGATGTTGGATGTTAGCTCCATGTCAACAATTACTGCACCTCACCAACACAGTGGGGATTTTTAGATACCTGTGACCCTGTGTCCATTCTGTGTCAGTCAAGTCAGCTCCATGCACTGAACTCCAATAGGTAGGCCACAACCGCTGATCAGTGAAGCAAGTGGCACATGCTGTCCTCTTGGTATTCCTTGGCCTAGTGGAGAGTAGTAATGGACAAGACAAATCAGTTGAAGAAAATGCAGGATCCATTCTCCCAACATCTGTCATCTCTTAAGCCTATTTCCCAAAGCAGTTTGCCTACATTTGCATGTAACATCCTGCATAAGCCAATCACCAGGCTATCAAATAGTAACAGATTTACTTTGCATGCACACATGTTGATGCTTGATTTGCAGCCTCATGCAATAATGTGTGTTTCACAACCTAAAGTCACTGTCACACTTTGAGTTGATCTGACCTTTATGATAGCAAGTACAGTATGATGAAATTATACACTGAGTGTACAAAACTAATATTGAGTTGTACCCCCTTTTGCCCTCAGAACAGCATCAATTTGTCAGTGCATGGACTCCACAAGGTGTTGAAAGGGTTCTACGGGGATTCTGGTCCATGTTGACTCCAATGCATCCTACAGTTGTGTCAAGTTGACTGGATGTCCTTTGGGTGGTGGACCATTCTTGATACACACGGGAAACTGTTGAGCGTAAAAAACCCAGCAGCGTTGCAATTCTTGACACCGTCAAACCGGTGCGCCTGCCATCTACTACCATACCCCTTTCAAAGGCACTTAAATATTTGTCTTGCCCATTGACCTTCTGTATGGCACGCATACACAATCCATGTCTCAATTGTCTCAAGGCTTTAAAATCCTTATTTAGTCTCCTTCCCTTCATCTACACTGATTGAAGTGGATTTAACCAGTGACATCAATCAGGAATCATAGCTTTCTCCTGGATTCACCTGGTCTATGTCATGGAAAGAGCAGGTGTCCTTAATGTTTTGTACACGCACTGTAGTTTGTGAAAACATGCATCAGTAATGCCCAACTATGCCAGAACATGTCCAGTCCAACGTTGGCATTGGCGAGTGCCTTGTTCCAGATTAAAGAGTAAGCCCAAAGTAATCCTTTTTTATTACTATGCTCAAAGAAACTGCCTAGGTTTAGATATGACAATAAAACGGAGGTCTAGAATATAATTTGTCCTGTGTAATAAATTACGCATTTGGTGAGTGGGTGGAGAAAGATGGGAGAAAAAGAGACCACAGCAAGCAGAAGAGAAAAGAGAGAGAGAGTTCAAATAAACAAGGGAGAGACAAAAAGAGTGATTGGAGGATTGGAGTATAAGGGAGCGCAAGCAAGGAAGAGAACGAATCCTTCAATAAAGGTAGCAGGCAGCACATCCTTAGAGCCACAGGAGAGATGTACATACAGCATCACTCAAGGAACCTCAAATGCCGCAAGATTATGAAGATTTGAGATATATTTGAGAGGCGAAACACGCCGGCGACATATCGAAAGCCTGGATTAGTTGCCTTTTCATTTCATTTTGCCCAGCCTCCAGCATGGGGACAGAGTGCAGTCGGCGGGGGTCCCTGGCGCTCACCCTCAACATTGTAGCATTTACGTGTGCCCTGTCAGCAGTGACCACTAGCTTCTGGTGCGAGGGGACCAGGAAGGTGGTCAAGCCCTTCTGCACGGGGCCGGTGACGACCAGGCAGTCGTACTGCATTCGCTTCAACAGCAGTAACATCAATGACAGCCGGCTGGTGCAGTACATCTGGGAGTCGGGAGAAGAGAAGTTCCTGATGAGGAAGTTCCACACCGGCATCTTCTTCTCCTGTGAGCAGGCTGCTGACATGAATGGTAAATGTACAACTTGCAGAAATGTTGAAATAGAACATGCGACTATGTTGGCCTCTCAGCAGCTGGTCCTGTGTGAACATGCTCTCTAAACCTGATGTGGTTTGGGTACATTACAACAGGAAGTGAAAGAGGAAGCACATTGGGAGAGACTAAAACAAGATCAAGATGCAAATGATTTGACAGTCCACTATTTACTTACATAATTACATCATCATGTTGTTTTGTATTTTTTTTGTCTTTGAGATTTGATCAAATAAGCAAAAAGTAATGTTTTATTGGTATCAGGTTACTTGTGTTGACTCTACTGAAATGGACTGACGTTTTGACAATGCATCAGTTTTAGCAGGAGTTTTACAGTATGGAGATCATTGGGTGCAAGAATTGGAATGCTTGCAGAAACT
>QNTS01000042.1:1280798-1324714 GCA_003317085.1 Hucho hucho
TGACAGAACAAACAGCTGTGAGAGTCAGCAGTAGCCAGTCCTGAGGTGTGACAGAACAAACAGCTGTGAGAGTCAGCAGTAGTCAGTCCTGAGGTGTGACAGAACAATCAGCTGTGAGAGTCAGCAGTAGCCAGTCCTGAGGTGTGACAGAAAAAACAGCTGTGAGAGTCAGCAGTAGTCAGTCCTGAGGTGTGACAGAACAAACAGCTGTGAGAGTCAGCAGTAGCCAGTCCTGAGGTGTGACAGAACAAACAGCTTAGTGGGCTAGAAAAAGGACTGGATACATGAGGACTAGAGACACGAGGACTGGAGACATGAGGACTAGAGACACGAGGACTGGAGACATGAGGACTAGAGACACGAGTACTGGATACATGAGGACTAGAGACACGAGGACTGGAGACACCACTGTCAGATAATGGATAGGGTCTGATTTAAAAGTGGTAAGCGATTTATCTTGGGGAGTAACATGAAGACATGAAGGTGAGAATCCTGATCATAACCATTTAGCTGATGCTTCTGTGCATACTAACACATTTATACTTCATCTATAGAAAATAACGAATAGTTTTTATTGCATTGCCTATTTCTACAACTACAATTTACATAAGAAAATAAGAAATAGAACAAGACTAGGCTACATGAACAAAATGAATGTTTTTCTGCTTCCAGGTTTTAACTGCAGAGACTTTAAAGACATTGCACCTGACCATGGAAAAGGTAGGTAAAACCCATTTATCAAATGATTATATTTCAGTCTAGTAGTGTAAAGCCCTGATAAATCTATATTGTCCACTTGACCACAACTATATGTCCAGTCATCAAAAATATATCAAGACAGTGATTTTATAGGATGATGCCATTTGGAAGTTTAGATACACCTTAGCCAAATACATTTAAATTCAGTTTTTCACAATTCCTGACATTTCATCCTAGTAAAAATTCCCTGTCTTAGGTCAGTTAGGATCACCACTTTATTTTAAGAATGTGAAATGTCAGAATAATAGTAGAGAGAATGATTTATTTCAGCTTTTATTTCTTTCATCACATTCCCAGTGGGTCAGAAGTTTACATACACTCAATTAGTATTTGGTAGCATTGCCTTTAAATTGTTTAAATTGGGTCAAATGTTTTGGGTAGCCTTCCACAAGCTTCCCACAATAAGTTGGGTGAATTTTGGCCCATTCCTCCTGACAGAGCTGGTGTAACTGAGTCAGGTTTGTAGGCCTCCTTGCTCGCACATACTTTTTCAGTTCTGCCCACACATTTCTATAGGATTGAGGTCAGGGCTTTGTGATGGCCACTCCAATACATGGACTTTGTTGTCCTTAAGCCATTTTGCCACAACTTTGGAAATATGCTTGGTGTCATTGTCCATTTGGAAGACCCATTTGCGACCAAGCTTTAACTTCCTGACTGATGTCTTGAGATGTTGCTCCAATATATCCACATCATTTTCCTATTTTATGAAGTGCACCAGTCCCTCTTGCAGCAAAGCACTCCCACAACATCATGCTGCTGGGATGGTGTTCTTCAGCTTGCAAGCCTCCCACTTTTTCCTCCAAACATTACGATGGTCATTATGGCCAAACAGTTCTATTTTTGTTTCATCAGACCAGAGGACATTTCTCCAAAAATTACGATCTTTGTCCCCATGTGCAGTTGCAAACCGTAGTCTGGCTTTTCTATGGCGGTTTTGGGGCAGTGGCTTCTTCCTTGCTGAGCGGCCTTTCAGGTTATGTTGATATAGGACTCGTTTTACTGTGGATATAGATACTTTTGTACCTGTTTCCTCCAGCATCTTCACAAGGTTCTTTGCTGTTGTTCTGGGATTGATTTGCACTTTTCGCTTCAAAGTACATTCATCGCTAGGAGACAGAACGCGTCTCCTTCCTGAGCGGTATGACGGCTACGTGGTCCCATGGTGTTTATACTTACGTACTATTGTTTGTACAGATGAACGTGGTACCTTCAGGCGTTTGGAAATTGCTCCCAAGGATGAACCAGACTTGTGGAGGTCTACAATTTTTTTTCTGAGGTCTTGGCTGATTTCTTTACACTTTACCATGATGTCAAGCAAAGAGGCACTGAGTTTGAAGGTATGCCTTGAAATACATCCAACACCTCCAATTGACTCAAATTATGTAAATTAGCCTATCAGAAGCTTATAAAGCCATGACATCATTTTCAGGAATTTTCCAAGCTGTTTAATTAAAGGCACAGTCAACTTAGTGTATGTAAACTTCTGACCCACTGGAATTGTGATACAGTGAATTATAAGTGAAATAATCTGTCTGTAAACAATTGTTGGAAAAATTACTTGTGTCATGCACAAAGTAGATGTCCTAACCGACTTGCCAAAACTATAGTTTGTTAACAAGAAATTTGTGGAGTGGTTGAAAAACGAGTTTTAATGACTCCAACCGAATTTTATGTAAACTTCCGACTTTAACTGTATATGAACCATCAAAATTTTTCATAATCTGCTGTGAAAAGAAATAAAGACAGTCATACACTCTATATGTGCTCCCAATCATTTAATGGGTAAACACACCTGTCGTCTCTATCCAAGTCCCACCAGAGCAGGCCTACAGGATCAGGTATTTCCGCTGGCGAGAGGGAAGCTTAGAGAGCTCAGGGGTCTCTTCCTGTCTGGGTCTGTGGAGTTGATGTCTCCCTTCCTATAGGTGGGATTATTTAGTAGAGGGAAGTGGATTCTAGAGGCGACAGTAGTACTCTCTGACTGACTCCTCTCTTCCTTCTATTGCCAGGGGTCCTGTGGCTGTGCATCACAGCTGAGTGTCTCTACCTCATCCTGCTGTTCACGGGTGGTGTACTCATGTGGTTGGAGCTGTGTCCTTGCCTCAGCGTCATGAACAAGCTGAAGCTCAACGCCTTTGCTGCCATGTTCACCGCCCTTTCGGGTAATACATCTGTGCCTGGGAATGATGTTCACAGTCATATTTATTTTTACAAAATGTGACGTTCACCATTTGTCAAGTGAACAAGTCATCAAATAATACTTTCATGCAGTCACTCAAAGCTGATCACCAGCCGTTGAGGAGTTGATTATCTCCCTGCATCCTTAACTATGAAGCCTGGCTCTGTTTCTCAATGACCAGAGGCCATGTCAACCTCCATGCCACACTATCACACTAAGGTTGGCACTGGGCTGGTCAAATTGGATAGAGAGCCTCAAGTAGACAGGCTTTGGGAGTCCCAGCTCCACAGTAGAGCAGCGTGTCTGTGTGTAACACTACCCACCAAGGGGATGACATCATCTAATACCATGCATGCAACCCACTAACCATCCCAGGCAGGCAGAGGCCAGCCAGAGTGACAGTGGCTAGTCCATATCCTAAATGGATTATTTCTATTTTACAGACACGATATTCAGAACACTGCTGAATCTACTCTTAAGTTTTCATCCTTTCAAAGACCGTTTCCAAAGCTGATAGGAGGGGAATCAAGATGATGTTGAGAAAATGTATGTCAATCAGGAGTCATGTTCATTTAGATTCACTCACTGTATTGTCAATCATTGTTATTGTGTTGCTATCCATCTGTCAGACTGTATTGTGGGGGTAAGTAGGAGTGAATATACACATTTAAAATGTGGTTTATGCACTACAGAATTTGTGGAATCCCTACAGCTAACTCTCCTTGGGTCTGTGGCACAAATATGAATGTGAATATGAAGATGATTTTGTTAGCAGAAAAGCAGAGCAATAATAGTAGCAGGGTGGGATAGGAGCCTTGCTCAGGGAGGTACAGTTGTAGGGAAGCTAACCTAGCTAAGTGCTAACGTAGCGCGTAGAGCAGTGGTCTATGGTCTGTGTCCAATGCCTCTGGGGATTTGCTGGTTTCTGGACTAATCGGATTGGAGATGGGGCAGTGGTTTTGGGCCAAGACAAGGCCTATCCAGAGGAGTACAATCACCCCTCCCCTCCCCTCCCACCTTCCCCTGACCCCCTCTGTTTGTTAGGGCGTTAATCCCAAGTAAAGCAGCTGTAGACGAGCAGAATGTTGGCAGAGAGATGGCCAAGAGGCAGCAGAGAAAGAGAGAGTAGAGAGAACACTGTGCTGTGATGGGCTTTGATTCTTCATCATTCTCTCTTCTATCTCATTGTTATGAAGGGGAATGGCTGCAACTGTATTAATGTAACCTATCAGCTTCCGCAGTAATACTATAAACTGAATATCCAGTGAATAAGGGAGCATGATCGTGGTGAAAATGAATGGACTGTCACTCAATGTTGTTCACACCAACACTTGTCTTCATGCAGGGTTTTTAAAACAAGTGAAAGATATCCAAACTGACAGCCCTTAATTCAGAATGTGTACAATACTGCCACATTTGGATACTAATATCAATTGCAGATTAAACATTTTTGCTGTACTTATACCAGTGCTTTTGAAGGGTCAAACCATTATACAAAAAAACATTGTCTCATATTATCTCAGGTTTTCATTCACCAACTTTATTTGCGTTCTGTATTGTGTTGTGTCCCTCGGGATCCAGGCCTTTTGGGGATGGTTGCCCACATGATGTTCACCACGGCCTTTCAGCTGGCTGTGGCTATGGGTCCGGAGGACTGGAGGCCCAAGACCTGGGACTACAGCTGGTCCTACATGTATGTACTGACTAGCTCACTTACCGTTACACTAGGTGCTGTACAATAGGAGTTGTCTCTGATTTAAACTCTAATACCCAGCTATGTGATACTCGTGCAATTTTAAGCATTGCTAGCATTCTGAGGCCATGTATAGTAGCACAGTCATGATGGAGAGAGCATGCATGCTGAGGTTAATCACACCCTCTGTACTTCTTCTTCCCCCTCCCCAGCTTAGCATGGGGCTCCTTCGCCACCTGCATGGCTTCTGCGGTGACAGCACTGAACAGGTACACCAAGACCATCGTAGAGTTCAAGTACAAGCGGCGGAACATTGAGAAGAACCTGAGGATCAAGCAGAAGCTGTTGGAGATGGACCTGCCAGAGCAGATGTGGGACATGTACCTGACGGCTGTGCCTGCAAGGGGAGAAGGATATGCTGGGCCTCTGGACCTCCCTGTCAATGGGCACAAACCCTCCACTGGAGCAGCCTATGTAGTGGGCCTGGACAGCATGACAGAACCACAGGGAGAGGCCTACTGCTAAGACAGTGGTCACCAACCCTGGGCCTGCAGGGCCCCATTCCAATACTGTTAGAATGTACCTTCCATCCTCCCTTCATTGAGGTTATGACTGCTCTAACGTGATTGGATTGGTTCCAATTCAAAACACAAAGCGGAGGAAGAAAGGATGCATTTTCACAGTATCAGAACAGGGCCTACAAGATCTAGAAGGCTTTACAGGACCAGGCTTGGTGACCTCTTCATTAAAATGACCATAAATTGGCTCTCATATACAGCATCCCAAACTCACTGGACTGTATAGGGCATAATGGATCCCATTGAGAAGATCATTACTAATATTATGGTTAAAGGAACATGGAGCTGACTGAATAAACAACACTTGTCCTCAACTTCCTCCTGTATACTTCTAGAACCAAGGCCATGACTATTCTTATCATGACTGTTATTCTGGAGCAGATGGTAAAGCTGTTTTTACAAGCTATGTTAGTTGTTTTGTTGCCACATTCGGCATGGGGCGGCAAATATCAGCCAAGTCTAGTTGCCATATGGATGCTTGGTGTACAGACGGCTATTTCCAACACGTACAGTAGGTTACAATATGGTGCTAATGTTTATATGTGCTGTATGTAAGTTTGTGTTTGAGAGAAAGTTGGATCTTAATATTTGCTTCTGAATGTAATGAAGAAAAAGGCAGCACCCATAAACATACACAGGAAATGTATTGAACACAAACTTTGTCAGAAATGAAGGACAATACAGACTGTGAATCTGTCTATGATTATTGGTAATATTGAGGAAATGGGTTTAAATGCCTCTCATATCTAGGGAATATTTAAATGTAAACCAACTGCAAACGACTACAAACTGAATGGATCAATGCAGGGCTCTACTAAATATTTCAAGTATCTGTCCATGCAGTTGCCTTGAATTGTCTTGGATTGAATTGTCTTGGATTTTTCCAAGTAGTTTACAGTACTTCCTCAATACCGTCTAAGCCTCTGTTGGAGAAGGACTGCCATCTAGTGGAGTAAAGGGTAAGTTCACACTAGAGTTCTGAGGACCTCCTTTCCGACCATGGATGTCGCTGTCACTTTCCTCTATATGTCCATGGTGTTACACAGTAGGCCTATGACATTACTCGCATTACTTCTTGCGGTTTAACTGTTACAAAATAAAGTGTGACTGTTTTGATTTGTTTGCCAATACAGGTTGCATGAGGACTTGAGTTACTCCAGATGACATCAGGACCGTCACAAAATACACCAATTCAAGCTTTATCCTGTATCCTCTTTGTGCAGCCTGTGTTTTGAATGGTGACGATGGTACCATCTTTTTTCCACCGCAATGTAGGCTCCCATCCTACCAGCCAAAGTCCTGCCCTGTCATCTGGTAGAAGCGCAGGTTGTGTGGCTGGTAGAACTGACGTAACCTGAGGATGATCTGAGGGTGGATGTCAGCATGTGGCCTCCCCTTGGTTCTGCCCAGGCAGTGGGGCTTGCTGCTGCCCTCTGGCTTCTTCAGGCAGGGGAAACCCTTTGTCTTGTTGAAGTAGAAGTGTTTGTCTGTGATGATCCTCTGAAGGCCCAGAAAGTCTTGGACTCTGCCCAGCTCCCCTGCAGGGTCACTCACCAGCCTCTCCCCATGGACAAAGTGGATCTGCTCCAAGGGGAAGTAGGCCAGCCACCTCTCCAGGTGCAGAGCATACAGGCCAATCCAGATGGGGCTCCACATGGAGTCCACCTTCAACGCCTCCTCCGTCCCGTTATGGAATGTCAGGGTCTCGAAGCTGGGGACGCCAGGAGTCTTGGATATGATCTGGGTGTAGTCAGAGATGGCGCGAGTCACAGGGTCACGCACCACCACGATCAGTTTAACCTCCTGGGACATGGCGTGGATCCGGCCAGGGCTGTCCGCTGTCACAAAGTACCTGGGTGTCTTCTCCAGGACCACCTGGCCCTCCAGAGCTTTGGGCATTAGGTTCCTGAGAGGGAGAGTGAGGCTGTTCAATCTTATATCAAATACACAAAATACAACCAAAACAGAATATAACCATATCCATTTGTTTTAGATCGAAGAGAGGGTTAATTCTTTGAATAACCATCAACCAATCCAAGGTACTATTGATTGAGGCCTATAGCCAAATAAAGGGACTGAATCATCCCTTAACACCATGACCTATCTGGTCATGTTCACTCCCCACAGATCTCTATGTCATCCTGTGCCAATGAGGCCAACAGGCCTGCTGGTTCTTAATAATTTACATGGTGTTATATAGTTTTCCCCAGTGTGCTCTCCACCCTCACTCAGCTCTTCCTCCCTGCCGGATGTTAATACACTCCCATTCAACTAAACAAGGAATGAGGGGCACTGACTCTCGTACACACCCCTTGTAAGAGCATGTGCTAATAGGGAGAGAGAGAGGACACACTCGGCTGTCTGCCTGAGTAGAAATCCAGATGAAGGACAAGAGAGAAAGAAAGGAAGGAAGAAAGAGAGACTGGGAGAAAGGAGGAGGGAGGGAGCACACAAATACAAGCAAAGTCCATTAGTGAGTCCACTTTTGGTTTTCCCTGGAGACAGATTTTGGCACTGGTAGAATATGTAGCTTTTGTGTTGCATTGACTCGCTTGGCATTTGCACTCAGCTTCTCTCCCTTGGAGCTGTTATCTAACCATTATCAAGATCGAGTTCAATTCCATGGGTAGTGTTTCAATAAAGAGCCTTGATTATTTTCCTCTCAGCAGAAACAATGCATACTCCAGGGGTTCTCATTAGACAATGTGGTGCTATACTTTGATCAAGCAGCTTGATGAATATTTCCATTTTTGGAACAGACAGTATGATACATCAACAGTGCTGAGCGATAAGTGCTTTTTGAGGTCAGTTCGGTCCGATTATTAAAAAATAATCACGGTTTTCAATTTCGGTTTCCATAATTTTTTTAAACATTAAATGCACTATGCATTGTGTGGCCTGAATGCTGTAACAAGACAGAATAAAACAATTAATAAAAGTCCCATGATGGTAGTGACTGTCCATTACTGCTTATCCCTTATTAACCATCATTTACTCACATTACTTTAATAAAATATTTCAGTTGTTGTGTATATTACATTTGTTTTATTTAATAACTTTATTATTTCATTCTAAGTCATCATCTCATCTCTATTGAGCTGCTGCCTATGCAGTCTGACAAAATCACAATGTTGTACTTTTATGACTGCTGAATACCAAATATCAATCACTTAGTATTTTCAGGTAAAGATAAACCCTCGTGAAGCAACAGCTGCTCTCTATGGCATCTGATGATCGCACATTCTTCTGTCTCTTCCATGGCAGGCTTAAAAGAAACAAAGACCGGACAAGTAGATGTGCAATGGATTATGGTAGTTCATTCTCACGTTTTACGCACTAAACATTAGAACATTGGCCTGTTGGAAACTACAACTGCTTACTACATCGCACAGTTCAGGCTGGGTCTGATGTATCTCTAGAGAAACTGTACAATGTGCGCATTGAGCTCACAGAAAAAAACGGAACAAAATGTAATTCAAATCATTGAACCAAAGTTGGTCACTTAGTTATTTAAAAAACGAAAAATAACCGCTCACCACAAGACATCAAACAAGGGAGAGAACAAGGTCCATATTGTGGGGCACTGTTGGCCCAAACACATTGAAACGCATTTGTTGTAAGAAATGTGCTATATAAATAAAGTTTGATTGATTGATTGATCATGTAGCAGATGTTAGGTTCAGGAGTTGGGGGAATGTTTGGTTCATTTATTTGTTTTTAGAGAACAGTCAAAATGATAAATTAATAATGGCAAAGTGAACATTGCTCCATAATATACTGATACTGATTTTATAGTAATGCTGTCAGTTGTTCTTCAGAGTGTATGTATGGACCATGTAGGGCTCCCGAGTGGTGCAGTGGTCTAAGGCACTGCATCTCAGTGCTAGAGGTGTCACTACAGACCCTGGTTCGATTCCAGGCTGTATCACAACCAGCTGTGATTGGGAGTCCCATAGGGCAGTGCACAATTGACCCAGTGTCATCCGGGTTAGGGTTTGACCGGGCTAGGCCGTCATTGTAAATAATAATTTGTTCTTAACTGACTTGCCTAGTTGAATAAAGGTTACATTTAAAAAAAATAAACTAGTAAATGGAGGACAGCCCATAGAGAAATTCTCCCATCCATTTAATAACCCCTTTAACTTGTCATACACACCGATGACCATGCGCAAGCAACAATTCCAAAGAGGAATGTGCATTATTCTACACCTTTTGCAAGTTGTAAACATAATCAGAACGCAAACAATGAAACATTCCTGTTAATCAAATATATTTTTTGTTTTATCAACCAAACACAAATGTGTGTTTCAGCATTATCATTCTAATCATCATAATCATTCGAATCATCATCATCATCACCATTATCATCATCATCATCATCGGTAGGTAGGTAGGTAGGTAGGTACATACCTGTACCAATTCAACCCACGTGAGTAATGTCTGTCGAAAAAGTGGGGTTCAGTGCCAAGTGCTCGAATGTCAGGGTGAAGTCTTAGGAATTCCAAAAGAGCTCGTGTTCCGCCCTTTTTCACCCCTATGATGATTGCTTGGGGTAGTCTCCTTGTTGCGGTCCAGTCCTTACCAGCATTGGATGATTGCGCACCAACTGCACCTGTCGCACCTGCGCTGCCGACGCGGGATGCTGAGCGCACACCGACTGTAGCCCTCTTCTCAAATGAGGCATTATTTCTTTGGAACAGCTCAGTCAAAGGTAAAAGTTGAGAGGTTTGCTTCAAATGTTTCGCAGTATCCACTAAAATAAAATCACAGCAGCCGGAGAGAATGAAGTACAACGACGCGCAAACCACAGCAAGGGAGAACATGAAGAGAAGTTTATGCAGGAGTCGCGGAACGTCTTGTTGAAGGTGATGAGAACCAGCCATACCTTCTTCCGCAAACAAATTGAGGCCATTCTATGAAAAACACATATCTTCTTTCGGTACATCTGGTATTCATGTAAGCAAAAGCACATAATCATAATTCCATGCCCAAAAACATGGTGCGCCGGCTGCTCCAAGCGAAGTGCCAAATACGCTTGTCATCCCATACTGACACGCTGTTGATCTCTAAACTGTTCATCGCAATAAATTGTTCTTTCTCTCTATAATAACAATATTTTGTTGGACATAACCGACGGTGTAATGTTTCCACACACACTTAGTATAGTATGTTCTTGCTCCTCTAACACTGCTATATTAACAATCATCTGGAGATGCTGTGCGCATCTGTCAGTGCCGCTCTACCTTGATTGGAGGGATGGTAGAGAAGGCGGGTTTCACTGCTCAAACTCAAACTGCTGAGCCATGATCCTGTAACATCAGCTTTAGGATAACTTTATTTCTCAATGTTTGCATTGGACAGGCAATTTGCTTTCCTTACTCAGGCTATGGGTATTATGTTGGTCAGGAGGGAAATAACACCACAAGGCAACTCATTTCAGCTTTTACATCATTTTCAGGTGACAATTTCCTCAAAAAATATTGATTTATGTGTAAATAAAGTAGGATACTTGTTAAAGATATTTTTTTTGCAATTCATATAACAGTTTTTGAGGCATATATGGGAACAGCTGACCATGCAGATTTTTTTGGGGTGCCTTGCATGACTTAACACACATTATTGTTTTGCAATGATTGAATAATATTCTTTGCATCCACAGACAGAAAGCCCTGTACATAGGCATCATGATGTAATAGGAAGCGTTGGTAATACAACCAGGATAATCTCCAGGCAGAGGTATTAAGTAATACAGGGAGGGGGTTTGTGTCTGATTCTGCTTGTTTTCGTAGCATGAAAGTGAAAATCTTTTTTTATGGAAGGACAGCCCAATAATGACTGCATTATGGGTCATATGGGTCACTTCTGATACTGTGAAATCTCCTCCAAACAGGAAACTGTATATTGTAAGCTTACACAGTTTACCAGGAAATGGTCACTGTACAATCTGACATTAGAGCCAACTCCACTTATGTCCCTTAATTTAATATGATCTGTGTAGTCTGGTGGAACCTTTAAAGAGCAATCCGTGGAATTATAATCCAATAATGCCATTTCTGATTCAAACTCAGATGTAGTTTACCAGAAATCCAATGCACATCCTTATAAGTGAAAAGCTATGACAAACAATAGACGCAAGAGGCTGAAGTGAAGCCTTCACGTGGAGAGAAACCTTCACAACCTTCACGTGGAGAGAAGCCTTCACAAGCTTTACATAAATCAAGACACCAGGAGATTCATATTGGATCAAATAATATGCTGTGGAAATATCAGTGAAAATAACCCACTGGGCACAGACTTCAGTTCAACATCTAGTTTTGATTTGAATTTGTCAACTACCGTGAATTCAACATGAAATCAACAAAAAATGTCACCATGTCTTTGGATTTAGGTTAAAAGTCCGGTGAAAAAATGACTACATTCCCTTACGTTGATGTCTTTTTTCAAATCCAATCAGTTTTCCACGTTTATTCAACGTCATCACATTTAAACAAAGATTTTTTTGAATGACGTGGAAACAACATTGATTCAACCAGTTTTTGCCCAGTGGGAACACAATAGTTTAAACAAAGCATTTATTGTTCAATTTGAAGCAAGGATCATGTGAGATAGGACAAGTTATTTTATTGTGTTATTATTATTATTTACTTTTGCTTATTTAGTAAATATTTTCTTAATTATATTTTCTTAACACTGAATTGTTGGTTAAGGGCTTGTAAGTAAGCATTTCACAGTAAGGTTGCATTTGGCGCATGTGACAAATAACATTTGGTTTGATTTCATTTGAAGAGAAGATTCAAACAGTTTGCTGTGAAAGCACAAGGTATTGCCACCAATTGTGTGGCTTCAATAAGGGGACCCTGTCTTTCTCTTCCAGACTCACATCTGAAGGTTGGCAAAATAATAGAGGCTTTCATCTACATCTAAATTAGACTGTGTCCATCACTGGTTTCCTAAAGTACACAACATCAGCTGGATGTGTGTTCAAAATTCACCTTCTGCTACCATTTCTGTCAAGCAGAGTATGATGCATGCATTCAATAAATTAACGTATGCACCACACAGAATGCACTGCAACTGCCTCTGCAACGCAATGCTGCAAGGCAAACGCAGCGTTCCACTGGAAATTAATGTACTTCTGGTGTACCAAAATGCAATAACGCTGTCGGTGTGATCGAGGCGTTACTGCCATGCGGGATACTTGCTGCATGCAGTGCAGGGTGACCTGGTTTCTGCATCACATCTGGGATCATTGTTTAATAAGACCCGGTGCATTGTAAATACGTAGGGATTAAAGATCACTTTAGAAAGCAGAGACATGTCTACGCGTCTGTTATCAGATAAATCCCTGTTTGTTCTGGTTTATGACCAAATTGGATTATAGGGTGGAGAAATGATGGGTGAAGATGTGAAGATGCTGCTGCTACCCTCTACTGAATTCACCTTCCTACGGCTTACATTCCACAGTCTCACATGCCCCAAGCATCTCTGATCGTATGTGTGTGTGTGTGTGTGTACATGGTTAGTTCTGTTAGTGAACAGTCATAAACTCAGCAAAAAAAGAAATGTCCCTTTTTCAGGACCCTGTCTTTCAAAGATAATTCGTAAAAATCCGAATAACTTCACAGATCTTCATTGTAAAGGGTTTAAACACGGTTTCCCATGCTTGTTCAATGAACCATAAACAATTATTGAACATTCCCCTGTGGAACGGTCGTTAAGACACTAACAGCTTACAGAGGGTAGGCAATTAAGGTCACAGTTATGAAAACTTAGGACACTAAAGACTGTCTGCAATAGGCTGAGAGAGGCTGGACTGAGGGCTTGTAGGCCTGTTGTAAGGCAGGTCCTCACCAGGCATCACCGGCAACAACGTCGCCTATGGGCACAAACCTACCGTCGCTGGACCAGACAGGACTGGCAAAAAGTGCTCTTCACTGACCAGTCGCGGTTTTGTTTCACCAGGGGTGATGGTCGGAATCGTGTTTATCATCGAAGGAATGAGCGTTACACCGAGGCCTGCACTCTGGAGCGGGATCGATTTGGAGGTGGAGGGTCCATCATGGTCTGGGGCGGTGTGTCACAGCATCATCGGACTGAGCTTGTTGTCATTTCAGGCAATCTCAACGCTGTGCATTACAGGGAAGACATCCTCCTCCCTCATGTGGTACCCTTCTTGCAGGCTCATCCTGACATGACCCTCCAGCATAACAATGCCACCAGCCATACTGCTCATTCTGTGCGTGATTTCCTGCAAGACAGGAATGTCAGTGTTCTACCATGGCCAGCGAAGAGCCCGGATCTCAGTCCCATTGAGCAAGTCTGGGACCTGTTGGATCGGAGGGTGAGGGCTAGGGCCATTCCCCCCAGAAATGTCTGGGAACTTGCAGAAAACTTGGTGGAAGAGTGGGGTAACATCTCACAGCAAGAACTGGAAAATCTGGTGCAGTCCATGAGGTGGAGATGCACTGCAGTACTTAATGCAGCTGGTGGCCACACCAGACACTGACTGTTACTTTTGATTTTGACCCCCCCTTTGTTCAGGGACACATTATTCCATTTCTGTTAGTCACATGTCTGTGGAACTTGTTCAGTTTATGTCTCAGTTGTTGAATCTTATGTTCATACAAATATTTACACATGTTAAGTTTGCTGAAAATAAACACAGTTGACAGTGAGAGGACGTTTATTTTTTGGCTGAGTTTATGTTATACTGTATACTGCAATACTATTGTGACACTCAAATCATGTTAGATGGGTGATAAAGATATTTGTCCACTCTAGGTTTGCTGCTGAGTGGTAAGATGGTAACTCACTCAAACTCTGAAGGGAGATACATGTAAGTGTGATCAATATATATGTGCTATTTCTTACTTCATAACAAAGCAGAGCTGCTTCTCTGTAGAACTGGAATAGATTTTTCTGCAACTGAAATGACAGGTCTTTCTCACAGCTGCTCCAGGGCAAGTCATAATTGGTCTGTTGTGAGGTTAAATCAACACTGTGCTGAAATACTTCTTCCCAATATTTATTTATTGGCTTGTGGTTCTGTTTAAGTTCTTAGTGCTTTGTAAAGGTAAACTTTCCTAAACATGTTCTTAAATAAATAGGTATACTATGAGAAATGACTATAATAGTAATTGTTAACTGTTTCTATAGAACCCGCTCCTCTTCTCTTCCAACGTGCTGAATCTCAATCTAATTGTCTGAATCCAGCAGATCACCTATAGAGATCTTCTTAAATGTATGCAGAGGCATGTTCACAATAGTATGCTAATGTGGCCCCACATGTGACATTTTTACCTTGTACGCCTCCCCATCCTGCAATCACAGATAAGACTCTTGACCTCTGAGCTGAGTACTAAGAGATGGTTGTCATGTAATTTTCAAAAGGTGTATTGCTCTTCAAGGATCTTTGGTCTATACCCAATCATGTAAGCTTAAAACGCCCCCATAAAATGAATTAGTCACCACTGGCCCACAATAATCTTTCCTTATTATCACACAATATAACTGCCTTCAACATGTCCAATTAATATTTAATACAAAATGTTACATTAATTGGAACAAAAAAAGTGTCTGTAACGTACTGTAGTAATAGCAGCTCTTTCAACAAACATTGTCCTTGTATCATCAGTGCGGTACCATTACAATAACCGTATTTTGTCTCTCCAAAACCGGTCCAAAGGATAAAGTTCACTTTCCAAATCCCCCTAGTACAGTAGTAATTGTAGAGTTATAAGGTCTGAGCACTATACTGCTGTCCTGAATGGCAATATCCTCTTGATTAGAACTAAAGCCCTTAAACCCACTGTCACTTCCAGATAATAATATTTTAAAGGAGATTACTCTTTACTTCTTGAGTATTCAGAGATTAATACAGGATCCCTATCTATGACTAGATTAAAAACTGTAATATGATTTCCAAAACAAACCGTGTTTCTTTATCCTATTTTTATTCTGTACATATCCTGAATTGTGTTGATTCAATCAATAAAGTCTCTCCTCTATTCTGCAAGTGTTAAATTTCTTGAGAACAGAAAAACAACATTATGAAGACCCGGACTAGACTGGGTAGCTCTCTACTGAAGACATGACATAGAGAGGGTGTTTGATATAAATGTAATCTATTATAGAAATGACAATTGTTCAATCAATCAAAAATGTAAAAATAAATATAAGAGATAATCACAAATCATTTAAACAAGCAAGTAATACAACAGACAACTTCATAAAGAAGAATTCTTTCTATGAATATAATTTTTCCTTTCTGATGGAAATAGTAGGCTACATTTGAAGTGACTCAAACATGGTTGCTTATTTTGGCCTCTGATTGAACGTACTCCTGAATAAATAAGTATTTCTCAAAGGCATGGTCAGAGAATGCAAACAAAGGTAGACTGAAAGCAGGCTGATAATCCATATATATATATATACACACACACACAGTACCAGTCAAAAGTTTGGACACACCTACTCATTCAAGGATTTTTTTATTTTTACATTGTAGATAATAGTGAAGAATAATAGTGAAATAACACATAGAATCATGTAGTAACCAAAAAAAGTGTTAAACAAATCAAAATATATTTTAGATTTTAGATTCAAGGTAGCCACCCTTTGCCTTGATGACAGCTTTGCACACTCTTGGTATTCTCTCAACCATCTTCACCTGGAATGCTTTTCCAACAGTTTGAAGGAGTTCCCACATATGCTCAGCACTTGTTGGCTGATTTTCCTTCACTCTGCGGTCCAACTCATCAAAAACTGGGTCAATTGGGTTGAGGTCGGGTGATTGTGGAGGCCAGGTCATCTGATGCAGCACTCCATCACTCTCATTCTTGGTCAAATAGCCCTTACACAGGCTGGAGGTGTGTTGGGTCATTGTCCTGTTGAAAAACAAATGATAGTCCCACTAAGCGCAAACCAGATGGGATGGCGTATCGCTGCAGAATGCTGTGGTAGCCATGCTGGTTAAGTGTGCCTTGAATTCTAAATAAATTACTGACAGTGTCACCAGCAAAGCATCCCCACACCATCACACCTCCTCCTCCATTCTTCACAGTTGGAACCACACATGCAGAGATCATCCGTTCACCTACTCTGCATCACATAAAGACACAGCGGTTGGAACAAAGAATCTCACATTTGGACTCATCAGACCAAAGGACAGATTTCCACCGGTCTAATGTTCATTGCTCGTGTTTCTAGGCCCAAGCTAATCTCTTCTTCTTATGGTTGTCCTTTAGTAGTGGTTTCTTTGCAGCAATTTGACCATGAAGGCCTGATTCACACAGTCTCCTCTGAACAGTTGATGTTGAGATGTGTCTTTTACTTGAACTCTGTGAAGCATTTATTTGGGCTGCAATTTCTGAGGCTGGTAACTCTAATGAACTTATCCTCTGCAGCAGAGGTAACTCTGGGTCTTCCATTCCTGTGGCGGTCCTCATGAGAGCCAGTTTCATCATAGCACTTGATGGTTTTTGCGACTGTACAACTTTCAAAGTTCTTGACATTTTTCGGATTGACTGACCTTCATGTCTTAAAGTAATGGTGGACTTCCGTTTCTCTTTGCTTGTTTGAGCTGTTCTTGCCATAATATGGACTTGGTCTTTTTCCAAATAGGGCAATCTTCTGTATACCACCCCTACCTTGTCACAACACAATTGATTGGCTCAAATGCATTAAGAACGAAATAAATATATTATATTGAAATATTCCACAAATTAACTTTTAACAAGGCACACCTGTTAATTGAAATGCATTCCAGGTGACTACCTCATGAAGCTGGTTGAGAGAATGCCAAGTGTGCAAACCTGTCATTAAGGCAAAGGGTGGCTACCTTGAATCTCATATTTAAAATATATTTTGATTTGTTTAACACTTTTTTGGTTACTACATGATTCAATATGTGTTATTTCATAGTTTTGATGTCTTCACTCTTATTCTACCATGTAGAAAATAGTAAAAATAAAGAAAAACCCTTGTTTGAGTTGGGGTGTCCAAACATTTGACTGGTACTGTATATAATGAATACATCATTTAAAAAAAAATATTTATTCTTTTTACAATTACCATTCTTTCCAACCACTATTCATCAAGGATGCAGCTTACTCAGGATATAATAAGATCCTTATAACCAAGAAGTGTGTTTTCCTCAACATATTTCTTAATATACCAACAAGATATATGGGCCTTGAGGTTTTCTTCCACCAGAAAATCCATGGCAGCCTGAATAGAGGAGAGAATGGTTAAAATGTATTAACAAATAATAATAATAATATTGCAATTTAAAAAATATGACCAAACATGCAACTATTTTATTGTTACCACAGCCATCATGAGTCATGTATGGAAGCCAATTCCCACCACATAAAAAAAAGTCAAAACTATCTAAAAATTGTTGAGATAAGTCACAATTTCAAGATACCATCTAAAAGTGTAGAGATGGTAAATCATACATATAGTATATCTTTTTAATTTTTTACATTTAACCTTATTTAACTAGGCAAGTCAGTTAAGAACAAATTCCTATTTACAATGACAGCCTAGGAACAGTGGGTTAACTGCCTTTTTCAGGGGCAGAACAACCGATTTTTAACTTGTCAACTCGGGCTCTAACCACTAGGCTACCTGCCGCCCCATGTTTATTTATTTGTAGCATTGTGTGGCGATTTCCATTTATCCACTGTGCAGAGATCAGGAGGGCAAATGTGTGACAAGCTGAAATTTGCCCCAGCACTTTTGATTTGGTTAAATAAAAAATATTGACACAAAAGCGTTGAAAAGAGGGACAAAGTACTGTTGTTTAGACTTATTTGCCTCATGATTTGTCAACTTGAGCACAAACTGATCAACTGTAGCCTACTGATAACAACCACAGCTGCAGGTAGCCTAGAGAAGCCTAAGCACTCTGATTCCCTCTGGCCAAGGAAAGAAAGCAGTAACGTCATGTATTTATAGCCTAAGCTATGTATTTACAACCTAAATTATATATTAAATATAGGCCCATTTATTTGTGTTAAGAGAAAATATGAATGTGATCAAATTTGGTTTATATTCAAACTTTGTGTAGCTAAGCTACCTAGACCTTTTCAATCAAAAATTATAATCAACACAATAGCAATGGTTTGTTGTGTGAGTAACTTTTTAATTACAGATGCAAAGTCCTACATGATGCAACCATGCATCAAGCAAGCTCAGCACTGTTAGCTCTATTGACCACTTACAGTTGTTGTCTCTGTGTCTGTGTAAAGGACCAGGAGTCCTCCCTAGGGCCAGGACTTAATATCTCAACATTTTATAGGACACATCACTGCACGCTATACTCCTTTGTAAACTGGCCATCTCTGTATACCCGGCGCAAGACCCACTGGATGATGCTTATTTATAAAACCCTCTTAGGCCTCACTCCCCCCTATCTGAGATAACTACTCCTCTTTTCAGTTCAGTTGCAACTAGCAACTGGAACGAGTTGCAAAAAACACTCAAACTGGACAGTTTCATCTCCATCTCTACATTCAAAGACTCAATCATGGACACTTACTGACACTTCGCATGATGTATTGTTGTCTCTACCTTTTTGCCCTTTGCACTGTTGTCTTTGCCTAACAATGTTTGTACCATGTTTGTGCTGCTACCATGTTGCGCTGCTGCCATGTTGTGTTGTTGTCATGTTGTGCTGCTACCATGTGTTGTCATGTTCCTGCCATTTTATGTTGTTGTCTTAGGTCTCTCTTTATGTAGTGTTGTGGTGTCTCTTTTGTCGTGATGTGTGTTGTGTCCTACATTTAAACAAGTTGGACCCCATCCCCACAGGAGGCATTTTGCCTCTTGGTAGGCCGTTATTGTAAATAAGAATTTATTAATTGACTTGTCTAGTTAAATTAAGGTTAGAAAAAAAGTATCTCAAAATGTTGACTTACGTATCTCAAAATTTGGAGATACTACGTAGAAATGTTTAGATAGTATAATAATTTTAAAAGGTCAAATACAGAAATGTTTTTATTTCTCAATATCAAATAATTTCTGGGTAACAATTAAGTACCTTACAGTGATTGTTTTCAAAATTGTTTTCAAATAGCAAAGCGCAATTTCTCAAGCAATAATTTTGCTAGGACTGTCTGTGAGTGGTCTGAGTGGGGAAGGAAAAATTGAAAACGACTTGTTATAGAGTAGTTTGGAACAATATTTTATTGTTCCAAACACGTTTTTGACTTCACTGGGCCTTTACATTTTTTGGGCAGGCGTA
This sequence comes from Hucho hucho, assembly GCA_003317085.1. NCBI lineage: Eukaryota > Metazoa > Chordata > Actinopteri > Salmoniformes > Salmonidae > Hucho > Hucho hucho. The sequence continues at coordinate 1,300,259 of QNTS01000042.1, forward strand.
AATGGGATTCCATAGTCATGACAGTTACCTTTGACAGAAGAGTTGCAACACCTTTGCCCCTGAAAGACTCGGGTACATAAGTTGACAGTAGATCTACCTCATTCTTGCTCGTGAATTTGTAGCGCAGCACCGCGCCATCCTGATGTCCTGTGCCAAGAGAGTAAAATGTTATTTATACGTGTAACATATTATATTCCCCACGGTCATGCGTTCCTAACTGGGAACGTTCCCAAGTGGGCCATGCATGAACACCGGCCTCGAGTTACTATAACCCCCTGGTTGTAAATGGCAATCCCTGCTGTTTCACGCTCACCCTCGCCGTCCAGGTTGATAGAAAAGCAGAGGTTGTGTCGGTCATGTTTTACTCTCAAGTCGGTGTTAGGACTCAATACACTAAAGGCAGACATATGAGTATTCAAAACCTTTACAGAATGAGGTCTGCTGTTCAATGCACAGACGCGAAAAATCAATTTTCGTAAAGCCATATCGATATCCTTGTTCAAGAGTCAGCTCGTGGCTGTGCGCCGTCTTTTCCAATGCAATTCCATTGATGCCCACTAGCCAGCGTAAAATAGTTACTTCATGACTATAATAAATTGAGATTGTAATTCAATTACCGTCCACCTCTGTCACAAAATACAATTATGAGTCTTCAACTCCATCTGTAGGCTACAAAGTGGTCTCTTTACCAACGTTATATATATTATGAAAAGTAAAGACAAGGAGACAGAGGTCCAAACAAGGTTTATTTCTAGGCTCAGTAGGCCAAATATATGGTTCCCAATAACACAAACAACAGTTTCCCTAATTTCTGCTATATGACAGTTCAACTGAAGCAAGTTGTGTACCTTATGAGATACCCAAGTTATTTTAGTTTCCAAGTAAACATTTTTCGGACATCTTTTTCAGTCACCTGTGTCCATTCAGCACTGAAAACATTCTAACATTTCAATAATTGTTTTGTCTTCTCTTTTCATTCCGGTCTTAGCTGGTCCTCCATATTTGACAGTAATAAGTGCTGGCCCAACACATCATCTTATCCCCAGTTCTATGTGGTGTGTATCCAGAATCCAGTGCCAGTCCAATGGGATATTGACTACAGCTCCTCTGAGTCTTCTAAAGCTGCAGTACTATTCACTCCTACAGTATTATTCACTCCTGCAGCCATCACAGAGAAAAATACATTTGGGAAAAGGGATCTGGCATAGATGGCCATCTTGGGGAGGGAGTGGGCCATGACCACCTCTCTCTTCTTGCTGTTCAGAATCTTCAGGATCTCATTGGCAGCCTCTGCTGGTGTGATGCCCATAACCTTCTCTTTGGAGAAGACTTGGGGGGGGGGCAGGATAAGGTTGGTTAGAGTAGTCAGACCAACACAACACACAGTTTTAAGATCATCAACTGAGACAGCAGCTTACTTGACCAGATGGACTTCTTGGTCTTTTCCCCAGGTGGAGGGGAGATGATGAAGGTGTGGTTGACAGTGCTGACAGAGATGCCATACTCCTGGACCTCAGCCCGCAGACAGTCAAAGAAGGCTTGGACCGCATGCTTAGAGGCAGCATCTGAAACCCAGCAGAAGCCAAATTCAGACCCTGATCTCCCGCTCATACAGTTGTTTCTTTATTGAGGGAACTCATACTGTACATCTGAATACCTGTTAATTCAAACTTCATCAAACTGCATTCAGAAGTAGGCCTACTGTCGGTATGAAAATGACTGAACTCACAAGTGGCACGGAAAGGCATAGCCAGCTTGCCCTGGATGCTGTTGACCAGAATCACATGGCCAGTCCTCCTCAACATCATGGATGGCAGAAAACCTGCAGAAGGGACCAATATAACACAACTCTCAAACTCAAATTCCTTTTAACTGAGTTCAGTTATGCTCTGTTGTGATATAGTACCCTTAGCCACTGTGATAGGGCCAAAGTAGTTATTGTCCATGACTAGCTTGTCCATCTTCAGTGATGTGCTCTGTACTGGGGCCTTGACTTTAAGGCTGCTGTTGAGAATGAGCACATCCACACAGCCATAACACTCCAGCGTCTCTGCGATCACAGCTGGTATGCTGTTCATGTCACCGAAATCCACCAGCACAAGTTTAGGAGGGAAGGTCTAGGAAAAGGAAAGAGGATTTCACAATGATGCAGGACCAAATTATTGTAATATATGGTTATTGATCTTTAGGATATTCATGATCACTTTACAATTTATACAAATTCATATATATGCTAATAAAACGAAACTTTTTATCAAGCATATAAAGACCATATAATTGCTCTGTTGGGTTTAAGAGTTATGACATACTTACTAATTTAGGGTCTGCAGCGCTAGTCAGGTTATCAGCAAAACCTTCAAGTTTTTCCCAAGTTTTTCCGCAAAGGATGACTCTAGCTCCTCCCTCGTGAAACAACTTTGCACATTCTGCGAAGGTTTGGATTAATACATTTCCAGACAGAATACTGTTTTAGTAACAATGTAATAACAGTTTTCTACGTGCATTTCATATCTGAGCTTTGTTTTTCAAAATCAAAACAAAGTATTTACCATTTCCCAGTCCTGTTAATGCATCTGTTATCACGACCACCTTGTTGCGTACCGTTGCTGTGGACAAGAACTTGAGCACCAGACTGTGCAGGAAAATAACCACTGCTGTTACTACCACCACAACAGGCACCAGCAGAATTGTAGCTGGGTCCATACTCTGGAAAAGACCAATGGGAATATCATTCTCAGTAGCATATAGTGCCATGTTTTAGTGTTAGTGAGAAAACTTGATAGTTTTGAATAAAAAAAATACAGGCAGTAAATGTATTCTTCAGAAGTATGCAGTACATTCTTATAGAAATACACATTGGTCTACAGTCCATTATATGATATGATGAAAGCATGTTCAAGATGAATCAATAATCAATGGATTGACTAATGGATGAGGAGTGATTACATAGATTAAGAATTCAATTCAAATTCTATGGGTGATTATATAATCAAAGTGAGAATATTGAACATTCTCAAAAATGTATTTCATACCAACAGATATTCCAGGTCCATGATTTTGGTATCCAAAAGATCCTGTTAAAGACAACCGTTAAAGGTCAAATGCAGATGTTTTGATCTCAATATCAAATAATTTCTGGGCAACAATTAGTACCTTACTGTGATTGTTTTCAATCTTTTTTAGAAAAGAGCAATTTCTCAAATAAGAATTTAGCTAGGACTGTCTGGGAGTGGTCAGAGTTGGAGGGGAAACTGAAAACTAGCTGTTATTGGCTTAGAGTGTTGGAGCTCTCTTTCTAATTGGTCTATTAACTAATTTACCAACTGGTGATGTCACCAGGCAGGCCACAACTCCATCCCACCAAAACAGGCTGATATTTCACATGGTCTTTTCAAACAGCTCTTACACTTAAAGGGCGTTATCCTCATGTTCACAATTTCACAGTATTATTCAAATCTCATAGTGTGGAAATATATATAAAACACAGAACAATCTAATTTTTGAATGCACTAGGCCTTTATGCCTTTAGTTACTCTTATAACTCTGAAATGGAAACAAAAGAGACAGATATTGACCATGTACTGTAGTGACAGAGCAAGTTAGAAAATAAAGCTTATGATCACTCTAATAAATGCTGTCTGGTTGTTTCATCAGAAGGAGCTAAACATACTCCTTGATACATGACCTCAAATTATCACAAAGGGCAAAGCGAAACCCATCTTTAGTTAGGACAGCGTCAATGTGAAGCTTACCGAATATGTCAGACAGTCAAGGTGACTCAACATTTCACAGTTCATTCATACAGTATAAGATAGTCACTTTACAGTAACTTTCTCTCCTCAGATTACTATCTCTTTGCAATAACCACATACGACAATCCCAGTTTGTCTCATTACAGTTTAAGTGTGATTGGTCCACAGTTTTTGTTCTACTGGGTGTTGTAATAGCACTTAAGCCACAGTTTACCATGTACTGTACAGTGTGTGTCTGTCCAAAGGGAGGCTCCAAATATACTCTGACCTAAAAATACTACAGCAACGTTATTTTCAAAAGCTGTACGGTAATGTCAGTACAACTCCAAGATAAACTTAATAGATCCAAGAATAACATGAATGTAACAAATGCGATAAAGACACAATGTAAAAAAAAACTAAAGACCGTAATCATAGATGTTATCCTGCCATCCCTACACAACTACAATGAAATCAGAACACGGAACTATACAGTTACAGTAACAAGTTTCCCTGTGTCTCAACACAAAACATGCAAATACTTTCCTGGCCGGGTGTCATTGGCTGACTGTCTCCATTTCACACCTGTAGTATGGTTTGATATCATTCACACAACCGCCACTTACGGTTTGGGTTGGCTAGACCTCTTGTGGAAAAATGTCTGCTAGTATTCCTGGTTAGGTCTTCTTATTTGGGGCAATGTTCCCAGCCCATTCAGAGTGTAGCTCTGACCAGCAGTCCCCCCCCCCCCCCCAAGCAATACTTTGGGATTTGAGCTCTTTTAATAGCGCACAGCTGAGTCAGTCATTTTCCATGCATGTTGTATACATGTTATGTTAGCATGGCAAGGCAGCTCCCACCTCCAGGAGGCAGAGGAGGTGGGGGAGATGGTGTCCCATTGCTAAGGCCCTGCTCTATTTAACTCTGTTTTCATTTAGTACACCACAAAGCAAGGATAGGGCATAGAAAACAAACTGAATCACACACACTCACACAGACGTACCAGTGAGCATGCATAGCCTACACACACAGACAGAAAGACAGACACATACACACACAGGGCCGGCTTACCAAACAGGTACGCAAGGGCATGTGCCATGGGGCTCCGACCTCCAGGGGACTCCACCCCTCCCCTCCCCCCAAAATGAAAGTTAATATTATTATTTTATTTTGGGGCGTTGAGAGCAGCCTGGAGGTCTGGCCCCCAGATAGCATATTATGAACACATCGTTGAGTGCCCCCCAGATAGGAAATGAACATGTCATTAGCCATGGCAAAATATATAGAATAGTAAAAAATAAAAATACATCTCTAAATCTCATGGCACATCGGCTCTAAATGTGCAGTCCAGCCCTGCACACACACGCACTGTTTTGTCAGCTTTACAGCTTCTTTGAGCTGTCTTATTCCATGCCAAATGTTTACCCAATGTCTCCATCTCCAACCTGTATCAAATAAACTTTATTATAAGCGTTATAGAGAAAACATGTTGCTATCTTCTCAGCTTTTTACTAATTAATCCTCGCGTGGCATTCAGTTTCTCATATTGATTACAGGATTGACTAAAACTCTACAAAGTGTGATTGCTCTTGAACGCTCCCCTTGCGCGTCGTTTCTATGATATTCCCTGATCTGCACACTCTTGGAATGTTTGACTACTCTCTCATCTGGGTTGCTACTGTGTATGTTCTATCACTCTGTGGAATGGGTAGCGCAAGCAGTTTGCCTGGACGACTGGAAAAATCCATGAAGCCGTCTACTACAGTACTGTGCAATTACAGCTAGCTGGACTCTGGACAGCCAAGTCTGATCCGTCAAGGCAGTCAGGCAGATACAGAATATCATCGGTTCAAAATATTGCATTAATCATGGCTGATTTTGAGGAATTCGAAAAACAGCTGAGCGAGAACCGACAGGGTGATTTCCCATTTTATTTCAGCCTTCAATTGTAGATGTGTTGCAATGGTTCTAGCTTTCTAGAAGCTTTTAGATAGCTAACTAACATTAGCTAGCTAACTAGCATGCATTGCTGTGGTTATGTGGCTAGTTGTCAAGTTAGCTAGATGGCTTTGCTAGAAGAGCTAGTCATGCTGTATGCAGATGTAGCCTATTTGACTAGCTAGCTAATTTAACCATTAGCCACTTAATTTATTGATTAGCAAACATGGCATGGCTATAGTTCGAGTGAATTAGCTAGCTAACGTTACCTAGCTAAATTGACAGTTAGTTAACTAGCCAACTATAGCTGCACCAGATATCTAGATGCACTCATTGATCTATTGCACTAGCCAGCTAGAGTTAGCTAGCTAGTTACCAAGATAATCAAGCTAGCTATCCCAGACTGACTGATCAATTTCGTTTGCTTGGTCAGCTTGCAGGCAGGTTAGCTATATCTTGGTCCATAATAAGTATCCCACTGGAATGTTATGAACTAATTTCTGTCAAATCTATTCACATAGCTGGAAGCAGCTTCTGTTTATTTTACCCCGATCAAATTAAGTTTATTCAAGACTTCATACAAGCTTATTATAACCCCTCTCTGCATGTTAGGTATGTCAGGTGTATTATAGTGACCCATTTGGCTTAATGATGCTGAAACATGATTGTATATAGCTACCAAAAGCTGGGCTTATGTTCCATCCTTTCTCTTCCCACCTACATAGAGCGAGAGAAGGAGAGACGCAAGAAGAGGAGCTGCAGTGGGTCTCAGAGTCGCAGTGAGAAACATCGAGGCTGGAGCAAAGACCGGGGCAACCGGAGCCGAGAGAAGCGAAGCCGCAGTAGAGACAGGAAGAGCCGGGAGCAGAGGAGCACCTCGTGGGATCACAAGAAGCACAGGTGAGTATTTAGCCCCTGGTACAGTACCTGGAGCCACTCACTGACAGAAAGCAGCATGCCAGGTATACTAAGGTATTGCCTTTTTAGTGTTACCTTTGCCAACAATGAGCCAACATGTATTCTGTTTACTCAGCTATTCTCCACGAAGAGCAAGGAAGAAAAGGACCTGCAGATACTGGGATGTGCCTCCCCCTGGCTTTGAACACATCACACCTTTGCAGTACAAAGCTATGCAAGGTATCTCTCAGCTTTTTTTTTTTTTTTACCTTTATTTAACCAGGTAGGCTATTTGAGAACAAGTTCTCATTTACAACTGCAACCTGGTCAAGATAAAGCAAAGCAGTTTGATACATACAACAACAAAGAGTTACACATGGAATACACAGACTTACATCCAATAGTACAGTAGAAAAAAATATACAAAAAATAAGTCTATATACAGTGAGTGCAAATGAGGTAAGATAAGGGAGGTAGGGCAATAAATAGGCCATGGTGGCGAGGTAATTACAATATAGCAATTAAACACTGGAATGGTAGATGTGCAGAAGATAAATGTGCAAGTTACTGGGGTGCAAAGGAGCAAGATAAATAAATACAGTATGGGGATGAGGTAGTAGGATGGGCTGTTTACAGATGGGCTATGTGCAGGTGCAGAGATCTGTGAGCTGCACTGACAGCTGGTGCTTAAAGCTAGTAAAGGAGATATGAGTCTCCAGCTTCAGTGATTTTTGCAGTTCGTTCCAGTCATTGGCAGCAGAGAACTGGAAGGAAAGGTGGCCAAAGGAGGAATTGGCTTTAGGGGTGACCAGTGAGATATACCGGCTGGAGTGCGTGCTACGGGCGGGTGCTGCTATGGTGACCAGTGAGCTGAGATAAGGCGGGGCTTTACCTAGCAAAGACTTATAGATGACCTGGAGCCAGTGGGTTTGGCGACGAGTATGAAGCGAGGGCCAGCCAACGAGAGCGTACAGGTTGCAGTGGTGGGTAGTATATGGGGATTTGGTGACAAAGCGGATGGCACTGTGATAGACTGCATCCAATTTGTTGAGTAGAGTGTTGGAGGCTATTTTATAAATCACATCGCCGAAGTCGAGGATTGGTAGGATGGTCAGTTTTACGAGGGTATGTTTGGCAGCATGCATGAAGGATGCTTTGTTGCGAAATAGGAAGCAGATTCTTGATTTAATTTGGATTGGAGATGCTTAATGTGAGTCTGGAAGGAGAGTTTACAGTCTAGCCAGACACCTAGGTATTTGTAGTTGTCCACATATTCTAAGTCAGAACCGTCTAGAGTAGTGATGCTGGACGGGCGGGCAGGTGCGGGCAGTGATCGGTTGAAGAGCATGCGTTTAGTTTTACTAGCATTTAAGAGCAGTTGGAGGCCACGGAAGGAGAGTTGTATGGCATTGAAGCTCGTCTGGAGGTTAGTTAACACAGTGTCCAAAGAAGGGCCAGAAGTATACAAAATGGTGTCGTCTGCGTATAGGTGGATCAGAGAATCACCGGCAGTAAGAGCAACATCATTGATGTATACAGAGAAGAGAGTCGGCCCGAGAATTGAACCTTGTGGCACCCCCATGGAGACTGCCAGAGGTCCGGACAACAGGCCCTCCGATTTGACACACTGAACTCTATCAGAGAAGTAGTTGGTGAACCAGGCGAGGCAATCATTTGATAAACCAAGGCTGTTGAGTCTGCCAATAAGAATGTGGTGATTGACCGAGTCGAAAGCCTTGGCCAGGTCAATGAATACGGCTGCACAGTAATGTCTTTTATCGATAGTGGTTATGATATCGTTTAGCTACTCTTTGCCTGTTAAGTTGCTAATATCCCGATTTAATGTTCCCCTGTTTTATTTATTTCCTGTCAAGTTCAAACATGTAAGAATTCATTGTCAAGAACAGTGCCAGTTACTAAGGTTGTGTGAAGTTTCTCTTACTCTCTACTTTTCCCTTCAGCGGCTGGGCAGATACCCACAATAGCCCTGCTGGCATCATCTGCCACGAGTGGGTTGGCATTAACACCCACCCAAGTGCCCATAGTTGGCAGTCAGATGACTAGGCAGGCGCGACGTCTCTATGTTGGCAATATTCCCTTTGGTGTGACAGAGGTAAACTTCCCAGAGGACTTACATTGTCTTGCACATTGAAGTGACATCGTATTTCAAGGTATTTTTGCAGTTACTGTATGGGTTTCAGCTGTTATTTTTTTCCTTTATTTATTTCTGTTTTTAGGAGTCCATGGCAGAGTTCTTCAATGCCCAAATGAGGCTTGCAGGCCTATCGCAAGCCCCTAGCCTCCCTGTGCTTGCTGTGCAGATAAATCAGGATAAGAACTTTGCATTCCTAGAGGTAGGTTGCCTTGTGTCCTCTCTCTTCTGTATATGTTTGTGTGTAACATTAGTTGCCTTGCATAACTTACTTAAACTGTCTAACTCCCTGTTTGGCATCTTCCTCTCCAGTTCCGGTCTGTCGATGAGACCACACAGGCCATGGCTTTCGATGGAATAATTTTCCAAGGTCAGTCGTTGAAGATAAGACGACCACATGACTACCGGCCTCTACCTGGCATTTCAGAGCAACCTGCTTTTCATGTCCCAGGTTTGTACAGTGGCAACATGCTTTCTTAGTTATGTAGTTCACATTCATAGCACCAGTAGATATCAGCTACAGTACAGGTATATTGCAGTTGAACGTGTTTATTGTTGTTTTTGTCTCTGTAGGTGTCGTGTCCACAGTGGTACCAGACTCCCCACATAAACTGTTTATTGGAGGCCTACCCAACTATCTCAATGATGATCAGGTACTTCACTCAAACAGTCATTTCACATTGACAACACAAGCATACCTTACCCTTCTCATTTGTATTACTTTCTTGAACTGGTCACTGAAGTGACATACTTACAGTATTCTGTTTTGTTTGGGTGGGGGAGAAGTGACCTTTGTCCTTTACACTTACAACCATGTTGAGGCCACAGGAGGTTGGTGACACCTTAATTGGGGACAACGGGCTTGTGTTAATGACTGGAGCGGAATCAGTGGAATGGTATCCAGGTGTTTGATGCCATTCCATTTGCTCCTTTCCTTTCCGGCCATTATGATGAGCCGTCCTCCCCTCAGCAGCCTCCACTGGTTGAGATACAGTAAGTTAAATAAAGCTTATAGGCACACGTGAATAAAAAATACTAGGGAGTAACAATGGGAATAACATTTGGTCTAAAGTAGACCGTATAAACTTAACTGTAGCTGACACTCTTTCCCTGGCCCTAAGTCCATGGCAGGCATTTAGTAGTGTAGAGATGCTTACACATTCAGCACTGACAGCATTTGCTTCAGTCACACCCTGCAGGTGTGTGAGTGCTTTTATGCAAAGCACAATGTATACCCTACCCAAAGGAGAAGTTGCTGTTTGAAAAACATTGAATAATTGACCTTCAATTGAATTACAATTTTCTAAAAATTCATATTTTTGCAGGTTCTGTTTTCATTGTGTCTACAATTTGGCCACTGTTGTATGGAAATCAAAATATGAATCTAGTATTTATGTCTGATATTTGAGAAGATGCCAGTAACTCCTCATTTTATGCAGTTTGTTGTTACACTTCTGTTAGCAATCATGAGATTACATTTCATTAGCATTATTCATTAGCATTAGTTAATGTGAACACATTATTTTTCACTCCATGAATCGCTCTGTGTTTGAATAAAAACTCAGCTAGTGATTTCATGACTGAACTAAATTGTGAATTAATATTTACACACATTATTTATGCATAATCATCAACCCAGTTTCAATCTCGTTCACTTGATTTCAGAGATAACAATAGTATCTCTATCAGATAAGTAGTTTATAGTCACTAATGGTCCCATGAAAACATACTTTTGAATGGGATAAATGCGCGACCACCTGCTAGCAGGAGCTATACGTATATGAATGGGTGAGTTAATAGGCTTGATTATCAGTCCAGTGAGTGAAAAGTGAAACTGTTCAGCTGTATGCTAATTTCTCATTTTAACCATGCTTATTTGACAAAGGTAAGCAAAGTCCAGTTCATAAGATGCAGCGAGGTAACATGTCCTAGATATCACAATATGCAGGCTTCAGTAAAATTCCTGGTTAAGTCAAATGGTTGCCAACAACCGTATTCCATGATTCCTCACACCAAACATATATTAAGCCCTGACTGTGCTACATCTTCACTCCAAGTTCCAGAGAGATTGGGAAACGGCATAGGTCTGCAATGTTGTTGTGCACTAAATGAATTGGATTCTAACTTTCCATTCCTCCTGATTGCTTTCTAAACAGTACCCTGATTGTACCCTGGTGTTTATTTTCTTATTCTTTTTTACTCTTGCAGTCACTGCTACTGCTTTGATACTCACAGCTCTTTCATTTTTGTTCCCCCACTTTGTCCCCAGCTAGGGGCCTGTAAGATCGTTAAGTCTGCGCTCATAATTTGTTCAGTAGTACTGATCTACTGCTGCCATGCCAACATGTAACACAAGGCAAGTAAGACATTCCGTTCCTCCCACGGATACACTCCTAGCCAGCAGGTTCCCTTCCTGGCTACTCTTTCTCTCTCTCCCATCACTCTTTTGAAACGCGTTAAGGACCAAATTAGTTAGGGGTGGGATAAAATAAACAGATACCCGATTAATGTTAGGTTTTGGGGTGGTTCTCAGCCTTAAAAATAAAGTTAAGACTGTGTTAACATGATGCACTGTCATGAAACAAGTGCATTTTGTAGATGAAGTGATAGCCAATCAGTTTACTTTGATGATGGGTTCATCATTTTCATAGCTCAGGTGAAGGAGTAAACAAATATAAGTATTGAATTTTATAGTCAGTGCACAACTTGTTATTACTGTTTAATAACTATTATTGTTAAGTAAATTAATGTCTGGCAAAATATAAATAAAGTTAAATACATTACACAAAGTTTGTTAATCCAGTTATCTGTACCTGTTAATGTTTTGTCATACAGAAATCAGTCATTCAGGGCTCTTTCAAAAATCTCATTTATAGTTTCCCTGGATTATTGTGGATTTAGTATATGTCATACTTAAATAGAGTTCTTCTGTAAAACAAATTATTAACAAACAATTGATTTGCTTCGCAATTAAGCAATCTTAATCTCATCACACTGAAACTTTTTTTTTATACAGATAAAATATACAAATATTTTGTTTTCTTTGACCATGTCATTTATTGCACTTCTCCAGGCCATTCACCTTGGTATGATTTCTCTCCTCATGTCTATTAAATGGAGGCTTAGAATTCATTCAGTAGAATATGTGGTGGATTCATATTACCCTGCTTATGCCTCTGCTTGTCTTCATCTCTTATGCAGGTGAAGGAGCTCTTGACATCATTCGGACCACTCAAAGCTTTCAACCTAGTCAAGGACAGTGCCACGTCACTATCCAAAGGTTATGCCTTTTGTGAATATGTTTACATCAGTGCAACTGATCAGGTACGGATGAGCAAATGCTATGCTTTCTCATGGTTATGGTTTGCTGTCAAATCAATCTTGTTTTTAAAGGTTCTATTCCATATTTGAAAAGTTTCTGTGTATGTTCGTCAGGCGGTGGCTGGGCTCAATGGCATGCAACTGGGTGACAAAAAGCTCATCGTCCAGAGAGCAAGTGTGGGGGCCAAAAACGCCAATCCGGTGAGCACAGTTCCCTTGTGCATTTTGAATTGCAAGAAACAATTGTGAGTACCAGCAGTCTAAACGTGTCGTCTGTCTGGCCTGTTTTCCTTCCTCCCACCTAGACTGCCATCATCGAGACCCCGGTGACGCTGCAGGTGCCTGGGCTGCAGGGACTTCAGAACTCTGGGCTGCCCACGGAGGTGCTGTGCCTGCTCAACATGGTGATGCCTGAGGAGCTGGTGGACGACGAGGACTACGAGGAGATCCTGGAGGACATCAGTGAGGAGTGCTGCAAGTACGGCAGCATGCGCTCCATCGAGATTCCCCGGCCTGTCGACGGAGTGGAGGTCCCTGGCTGTGGCAAGGTAAAAGTCTGAACTGAGGTTATTCAATACAGAATGAGACTCTGCTCTTCACTGTTGTTAAACATAAGTAATTGGTCTGAACTAAATAAAAAAACTGTAATACACCACATGAAGTATGAATTGTTGTTGAAGTAACATGTATGCATTTGCTATTTGGATCCTGATGAGGTTGATGGTTATTTTTGTTTCAGATCTTTTTGGAGTATGTTTCTGCTGCAGACTGTCAGAAAGCCATGCAGGCCCTCACTGGCCGCAAGTTTGCCAACAGAGTGGTGGTCACCAAATACTATGATCCAGACATGTATCACAGACAGGAGTTCTCAGGGTAGAGGGGAAACAGGAGGCAATACATGGAGTTAACTGGGACCTCCCCTTTCCTGCTTCCTCAAACCTGGTTTCAGCTCTTCAGTACCGTGTGTTCTCTCTCCAGTATTCACAGCTAGTACATTGTAACCCTATCCTCATTTACTACAGTAGTACAGATTTTTGGGGAAAAATACTAGATTTTTACATGCGTCTTTTAGATACTCTAACTAATATATTACACCAACAAAAGATATCTGTGTGCAGTGAATGAATCTAGTCTGAAATGTATACAAATAAATAAAACCATGCTGTTTGTGTAGGATTCCCTTTGCAGATGTAGTATAGGATTCCCTTTGCAGAAGTAGTATGGATGTCATGTGTACTTAGATCTAAAACCAGACTACTATAACATAGCCAGTGATGCTGTCTTTCTTAAAACTCTGGAGTCAATGAGATGTTACAAAAGTTAAATGTTTAGATTTCTATTCTGAGCACAGATTTCTATTCTGAGCACAAGCTGTTTTCTTATTTTGTCTCTTTACTTAAAGAAAAGTCGAGATGTAGCTACCATACTTTCACTGTGTGATTCTAAGTAACTAACAGTGAAGTGTTATTGTATACGTGTTATTGTATCCACAGGTTCATCTGACTCTAGGGAAGTAGAAAACATCCGAAAGTAGCCCTTTAAAACTCAAACACATAAAACTTGTGTTATAAAAACACTCTCAACACTAATAATTACAAACAGTGAACAAAACAATTGTTTCAACAAAGTAATGATTTGAGTATTTTCACAGCGGTTTAAACCCATAACCTTGAAATGTGCAGATTGTTTTGTGTTGGTGCTCTGGATTAAGAATGTGTGTCATTTAGATTGTATCAAAAAAATGACAAGGTCACAAAAATACCATACTGGCAATAGAAATTGACATGCATAGTTTTTTGAATAATAAATATTTGGTCATCCTACAGGAAAGGACGAGGAGATTTTAGAAGATGTGCTTTTAATTTATGTAAATAATGTATGTAGCTAATGTATATCCTATGTTTTTGTTATCTGATGCTTTCGCAATTGTATGGAAGAAAATTGGGTAATTTATTACTACTCTAAGGTTTTTAAGCTTCATGAAAATTGCAGACGTGAGTTGATCCAACATTGTCGTTGTATGACAGTACATTCATTCATATCATTCATCATTACAGTCAGAGTACCTTTGAGTGTTTTATTATGTACTGTATATCACGTACGATTACAACAAAAACAGTATGCTTCATTATGGGTACATTGGAAATCAGCTTTCAACTAAATAAATGCAGTTCATTGATTTAAAATGAATTATAAATACTGTTTTTGTAAATGTGGTTTTGAATGTGCCAAAACTGAAAGCATTTTTATGTACAAACCTAACCTACCACTGCCATGCCTTGAATAAATGCCTGCATCCTTAGTTAGTCTATAATATCATTATTGTTACTTTGAAATAAGTCTGTCAATTTCAGGACAGGGGCATCTTGTGAGATCAGATCAGGTGAGGAAATGTGAATATACTGTGAACTCAGACCAGACTGAATATCAGTTCAGCTTACTGTCAGTAGAAGGCAGCAAAGTTGAGCTTTATCAGGCTGGTCTCATAGACTAGACAACATAGCAAACGAAAATCCAGGACACTCAAATTAGTATAATATGTTAATAAGATATAAGAAAAAAGGTTACTTAAGGCAAAAACTAAAGGAGGGTATATATAACACGTGTATCAACCCGAAGGTTGCATGTTTGAATCTCATCACGGACAAGCATTTGAGCTAATTTGCAACTTTGCAACCACTTGCTACTTTTGAGCTACTGTTGGGGTTCGTTCCTTGTTCCTTGTCAGTCATTGGCTCATTGGGGAAATTAGCATTCAGACAATATCTTTAAGTAAATCAAACACAAACCTTTATTAATGCAATTGCAGACAGAAGTTGACAACAGGAACATAGCACGCATGTTTCCGAGTAAGTTCTGCAAAATATGAAAGAGTCCACGTTGTTTTATTACGCTTGTGGTCAACTCAGAGTGATGTCACTGCCTACATCATTACCTTCTACTCATGAGACCAAGCCCATGCCTACACAGCTATACAAACAACAGTTTCAGTGTTATCTAAAAGCTCAGCAGTAAATGTCCACTCCCCTAGTTGATTTATAGCGGTATGTCTGACTAGTCAATTATCTCTTTTACTCCCCTGCAGAGTTCTGTGTCTCTGCATCTCTTTTATCTTTGAGGCTCTTCTTATAGACACCCTGAACTCACACATCTATCAGACCATTTTTTTATAAGAAGCAGAGACTAGAAAAGTACTGTGGAATAATATTAAACTTTATAATGCATATATATATTGTTAATCTGTAGTCTAGGACTTTATAAATGTAAGGGGGAGGGGTCTTATAACCCTTCCCCTTCTATTAATACAACATAAGCATAATCAATTATTATAATACATCAAACATTTGGTACAGCCCCTATCATGACCCTAAGGTGAACACAACACTACATTGTAACTACTTACAGTAGCATGTTAACAAACCCTTTCCCTAACCCTGACCTTAAACCTTTAACCTAACTCTTAACCCTAATCTTAACCAGGGATGGGCAAAATGTAAAACATAAAATTACAAAATATAATTACACAAAATACCATAAATATCAATGTATCAAATTAAACAACACAATACTTATATTTTCAAATGTATTTAATTAAAATACATGTATTTTGTATTTTGAAATACAGAAATATATTTGCAATCAGCCGGCCCAGAACAGCAATAACATTAAAGAAACTTCTTACATGATATAACTGTGAAATGTTGTTATTTATCGACCTTAGTTGAATGCAATGACTGTAAGTCACTCTGGGTAAGAGGGTCTGCTAAATGACCAAAATGTATATTTGAAAATTAACATACCAAAATGAATTGCAAAACACACTGGGTATTATTACCTTGTATTAATAAGGTACCTTGTTTCGGGGTGGAGCTCATTGGAATAATACTTAGCATGCTTTGCAATTGTCCATTTTTACATATACATTTATATTTAGTTCATTTAGCAGACGTTCTTATCACACCATAGTCCCATGAGACTTATGATACCAATGCAGGGTGAAAGAGGGCAAAAAAATTGTGAACCGCTATAAAAATGATATAGAAAAGTATTTTGTATTTTGAAAATGCAATTTACAGCTCTTGAAAGTATCTTATTACAAAATACATTGGAGTGTAGTTCAACCCAGTGTAATACAAATTACAACATACTCAGAAGTAATTAAAATACATATTTCAAATACTTGTAACAGAGCTACTGCCCATCTGTGACCTTAACCCTAACCTTAACCCTAACCTCTAACCCTAACCCCTAGCCTAGCTAACATTAGCCACCTAGCTAACGTTAGCCACAACAAACTGGAATTCGTAACATATTGTACGAATTAGAATTCGTAAGATATCATACGAATTGTAACAGATCATACGAATTGTAATTCATAACATATAATACGAAATGGATGATGGACATCCACAAATGACTACAGACCAAATGTAACGTATCATACTAATTTACGGATTTTCGTTTGGTATATTACGTCAACCCCTGAGTCCAGGTTGGATTTATATAGCCAACTCCTCAGCTGCCTAGGACATCCCATATTTCGACCGGGCGGGGAGAGCTCAAAGCGCACAGGATTTGACAGATGTTCGAATCGGATAAACTGAACCGCAAAGAGAATTGGGGAGCATTTCGGATTTATAGTGGTAGCCTATATGCTACAAAATGTCTGGACAAAAGAGCGCGAATCCGTGTAATAAATTCCAAGCGAACATTTTTTATAAAAGTAAATGTCAGAACTGCTTCAAGTCTCGGGAGCTGCATCTTCCAACTGATCATGGAAAGGACCAGGTAAGTGAACAAACATATTTATGTTTTATTCGTTTTAATACTTTGGCTATTACTCTTCTGAATGTTGATGACAGGGATGACAGATGGGTATGCACTCAATGTTATATCAGACAGAGACATTCCTTCGTATTGTGTCAGGTATCACGTTAATTTGTGAAATTGAATGAACTTAACACAATAGCCTAACTTGCCTGTTGTAGAAAATGAAGCACTTTGACTGAATGGCCCCAATGCATGAGTCAAATATTTGTCACCACACACCTCCCACACTGTTGTAAAGAGACCATTGACAGCCCAAGTGTCAGCACTCAGCATGCCACTGGTTATTATTATTTTAGAAAACATATACACCATTGCTATCTGGTTCTTTTGTGCTCATCTCTGTGTGCCTTGTAAATTTAGAGCCATTGCTAAATGAAACTCAGCTAAGTAAGCTCCTGTTTTAAAGCATCTGACTCAGGTGTGAAGGTTAAGTATAAAGTATCCAAGTCTGTTGGAAGTTTTGAGGAAATCATTATTTCATGTTGAGAAGCACTCATAACACAAGAAACAAAACTCTCTGACAAATAGTTGAGCAAGTTGAGTAACTGGCAGAGAGTCAGAACATTCCAGTCTTTGGGGACATCTCAAAAAGAGCACAAAGAGCAGTTTATCTTCTCTTTTCCAGTCAACAAGATTATCCCTGCCTCTTATTTCTTGCCTATTGCATGGAATACTTAATCTGTTCACACATTTTATAAATGCAGCATATCACTATAAGAACACTGAATCACGAACGGTCACTGGCTAATCCTACAAAGGACATTCCCTAAAAAGATAGGATTGTTATTCCTTTGTCATTCAAAACATGAATCAAAGAGTATTGATGCTCCCTGCCAGAAAAAGCCAAGCCCCATAGGATGGCATAGAAAAACTATTTCATTAGATAGAACCTTCACAGGTCAAGACCCAACTCATTTCTCCTTGTGTTCCCATGCTTGACAGGCCAAACCCATCTATGGAGGCTGGCTCTGCTTGGCTGCTGAGGGGACAGACTTTGACAATCCAATTCAGAGGTCAAGGGTAAGAGAATAACAAATAACTATCTAGTCTTGGACTATGGTTATACAGAAATGTATCAGTAGTACTAGCTTATATTTGCAGGCATTATTGCAACATTATCCATAACAACTCTATCTCTAAATGGCAGAAATGGCAGCGACGATTCTTCATCCTGTATGAACATGGCAGCATGAGCTTTGCACTGGACAAGTTGGTAAGATATTCTGTATTTGAACACATATACACACACACACACACACACACACACACACACACACCAAAAAGCTAAGAAAACCAGATCATCCAACATTAATAGAGGTTAACTACAGTATATTGTCCTGTTTTAATTGTTTTATGAGAGGATTCACTATGCATCTTTTTGCCAGATGTTGTGTGTAGTACCAGAGCAGATGATTTGGGATTAATCTGTCCTCTAATGCCACATCGCCCTCTCCCACTGATCTTCTGAAATCTCCTCCTCTGCTCTCTTTCATGTCACTCTATATAGCCGATATTAAAACTCAGTTGCAACAGGTAATGTCTTGTTCATGATGGCCTTTAACCCTTCAAAATATCCTTATCTATTTTTTAAATTTCTAGATGGTGTACAAAAGATACCTTGATTAGCATCATAATCTCTGCCAGGATTTCCAGTCAGACAACATTTTTAAAGAATTTAAGCTTTCTGCCAATATCAGATATGTCTATGTCCTGGGATATTTTCTTGTTACTTACAACCTCATGCTAATCGCATTAGCCTACGTTAGCTCAACCGTCCTGTGTAAGGGTCACCGATCCAAAAGAAGTTTTAAGGCAAAAACGAAAGGAGGGTATATAAACTCAGCAAAAAAAGAAACCTTTTTCAGGACCCTGTCTTTCAAAGATAATTCGTAAAAATCCAAATAACTTCACAGATCTTAATTGTAAAGGCTTTAAACACTGTTTAAACCCTTTACAACCCTATTGACATTGTGTATCATTCCTTTAGACAAGCACTCTGCCACAAGGAACAGTGAACATGAATCTGTGTACAGCGGTGATTGACGCAGAGCCTAAGACAGGCCAGAGGAACGCTTTGTGCATCATCACACCTGAACAGGAGTTCTTTATCCGGGGGGAGAACAAGGAGATCATCAATGGGTCAGTAATACTTCTTTGATATTACAGTATGATATGATATCACTCCTGATTTAACATCTCTGATATTACAGTATGATGTGATATCACTCCTGACTTAACTTCTCTGATATTACAGTATAATATGATATCACTCCTGACTTAACTTCTCTGATATTACAGTATGATATGATATCACTCCTGACTTAACTTCTCTGATATTACAGTATGATATGATATCACTCCTGACTTAACTTCTCTGATATTACAGTATGATATGATATCACTCCTGACTTAACTTCTCTGATATTACAGTATGATATGATATCACTCCTGACTTAACTTCTCTGATATTACAGTATGATATGATATCACTCCATATTTTCTGTAAATTCTTGTCTTTGATGGACAATATTTTGAATCCCTGTCATGTCCGTGTCGTTTTCCTTTTACCAGCTGGAGTGAACAACTAGTTGTTTACCCACGGACCTATAAGCAGAATCAGAAGAAGAAACGTAAAGTAGAACCCACTACTTCCCAGGTGACAACTTCTTCTTTTCATAACATTGTGACCAAGATGCCTTGTCACCGGTGGCCTAAATACATGTTTGAAAATATTGCAGAAAAATATGTCAATGATGTGTTATGCCTTTACACATTATGATAATGAAGACATATTGTGTTCATTAGGAGCCCAGCCCAGCAAAGATGGCTGCCACTGAGCCCAGTTTCTCAGTCATGGAAAGTGGTGACCCTCGCTCCAGTCTGTGGCAGGGTGAGCGGCCCAGTGGGGGTCCGGATGTGGCCCCTGTCTGGACTGTGACAGATACTGATCCCCTAGGCCTGGGCGAGACCCCTGCAGGTGTGGAGGAAAGACACCAGCCAACACACATACACGCCCACTCAGACAGGCTTTCATGTCTGTCAGACATTCACAGCCATTTCCTGCCCTCTAACACTGTACTAACTTCCTGCAGGTGGTCATGCATACAGGATGAGAAAGTTGGCTTTTATTAGTGGACAGATTCATTACCAGTGTAGTAGTGTTAACAAAAGACTGTAGAAAAGGATGCAGGGCTCATGGTAAACAATAATCTCTAATATATTTCACAGACACAACTAAGATTAATTATGCAAGCAGAGCAGACATTTCTCTTAATAGCGGTCATGTGATGAACGGTAAGTGCACACTAACTATGTGGAGGCAGACTTATTGTTGTGTCTGGGCCTAGGTTATAACGGAGTGCAGGATCAACTCCTGTAGTGCAGACTGTGCCTGTAGGGGACTTCATTAGGCTGATGTAGATTACAGATATTACAGCTGCTTTTCCATGGCCTGGGAGCTTTAATGAGCTGTGGTCTGCTAGGTGCAACTTTATAGTGACACTATGTAGTGGTGTCCCTCAAATGTCTACTATGGTCAAACGTGACACTTCCTTAGATGGGAGACATTATGGTAACTATCTGACCAGATTCCTCATTTAACAAGTCTTAAAAGTTTCAGAACAGGATTCTCATAAAAATCTTGCCACTGTCCTGCTATTTGTGTTTCGGTCCACAAGCAATGACCTAAAGTATCATGCAAAGCATAGACCTAACCTGTGCAGTCCTGTCTGAAAACAGCCCTCTTTATTTAATTACTCACCTCAGGTCATGATCCCCACTACCTCTCTTCAGCCTCCAGTGACTCCCTGACCTTTGACAGTAGGCTGCAGCTCTCCAATGGCTCCTGTATCAGTAGCTCTGTGAGTTCCCTGGACTCTGTGGCTAGCGAGGGGACTGACACCAGCAGAGACAGCCAGCCCACAGAGCCTACACCATACAGAGACCACCCACCTGCCAACAAGAACAACAGGGCAGAGAGAAGGTGAGAATCATGGAGAATAAATGTTATCAGTTGTGTCTGATATTGGGAGATCTATAATGAATGCAATGTTCTTGGACATTAGTTACAATTTTATTTATTTGGTTTTGTATTTGTTGTGTGTTGTCATGAAAATGCTAACAGGCATAAAACTGGTTTGGCATGGGCTAGGACCAAATGTGCTAGCAATTAGCACTAAAGGACAGCAGATGCCTCCCTGTTTCTCTCTGTATAAAATGGTACACACATTACACACAGCCCAACAGCACATGAAAGAAGCATATTCTTCCATTAGGGAGGTAACGTTTTTTCAATTTAGCTTATAGAAGCACTCCCAGTTTGTTCCCCAACTAACAGCATATACAGTATTTGGGCTACGTGACGGGAATACCTCCTTGGTCTGTGTGTTTCATTCATTGCCTTCTAAGGACAGACAGAATCCTTGCCCTGAATAAGGCCTCGGAATTCCTAAAGGATTGGGTAATTAGATATTTTTAAGGAATTCTATTTCTGAGTTCCTCACAAACTGCCAGTCAACAGAAAGTAGGAGAAATTTCAAGGCAAGACATTACACTGAAGGCACAGTGTTATGTTTGTGCCAACTCATACAGATACATACATGCCTCAACAAGAATTTACCATCCCTGTTATAACAGGACAGATACTACACCCACAGTTTATTAAAGAAAGTATTCACTTTTGTGGTTATACAGTTGAAGTTGGAAGTTTACATACACCTTAGCCAAGTACATTTAAACTCAGTTTTTCACAATTCCTGACATTTAATCCTAGTAAAAATTCCCTGACTTAGGTCAGTTAGGATCACCACTTTATTTTAAGAATGTGAAATGTCAGCATAATAGTAGAGAGAATGATTTATTTCAGCTTTTATTTCTTTCACAACATTCCCAGTGGGTCAGAAGTTTACATACACTCAATTAGTATTTGGTAGCATTGTCTTTAAATTGTTTAACTTTGGTAAAACGTTACGGGTAGCCTTCCACAAGCTTCCCACAATAAGTTGGGTGAATTTTGGCCCATTCCTCCTGACAGAGCTGGTGGAACTGAGTCAAGTTTGTAGGCCTCCTTGCTCGCACACGCTTTTTCAGTTCTGCCCACAAATTTTCTATAGGATTGAGGTCAGGGCTTTATGATGGCCACTCCAACACCTTGACTTTGTTGTCCTTAAGCCATTTTGCCACAACTTTGGATGTATGCTTGGGGTCATTGTCCATTTGGAAGACCCAAAAGCGACCAAGCTTTAACTTCCTGACTGATGTCTTGAGATGTTGCTTCAATATATCCACATAATTTCCCTTCCTCATGATGCCATCTATTTTGTGAAGTGCACCAGTCCCTCTTGCAGCAAAGCACCCCCACAACATGATGCTGCCACCCCCGTGCTTCACGGTTGGGATGGTGTTCTTCGGGTTGCAAGCCTCCCCCTTTTTCCTCCAAGCATAACGATGGTCATTATGGCCAAACAGTTCTATTTTTGTTTCATCAGACCAGAGGAAATATCTCCAAAAAGTACCATCTTTGTCCCCATGTGCAGTTGCAAACCGTAGTCTGGCTTTTTTATGGCGGTTTTGGAGCAGTGGCTTCTTCCTTGCTGAGCGGCATTTCAGGTTACGTCGATATAGGACTCGTTTTACTGTGGATATAGATACTTTTGTACCTGTTTCCTCCAGCATCTTCACAAGGTCCTTTGCTGTTGTTCTGGGATTGATTTTCACTTTTCGCTCCAAAGTACGTTCCTCTCTAGGAGACAGAAAGCGTCTCCTTCCTGAGCGGTATGATGGCTGCGTGGTCCCATGGTGTTTATACTTGCGTACTATTGTTTGTACAGATGAACGTGGTACCTTCAGCCGTTTGGAAATTGCTCCCAAGGATGAACCAGACTTGTGGAGGTCTTGGCTGATTTCTTTTGATTTTCCCATGATGTCAAGCAATGCGGCACTGAGTTTGAAGGTAGGCCTTGAAATACATCCACAGATACACCTCCAATTGACTCAAATGATGTCAATTAGCCTATCAGAAGCTTCTAAAGCCATGACATAATTTTCTGGAATTTTCCAAGCTTTTTAAAGGCACAGTCAACTTAGTGTATTTAAACTTCTGACCCACTGGAATTGTGATACAGTGAATTATAAGTGAAATAATCTGTCTGTAAACAATTGTTGGAAAAATGACTTGTGTCATGCACAAAGTAGATGTCCAAACCGACTTGCCAAAACTATAGTTTGTTAACAAGAAATTTGTGGAGTGGTTGAAAAACGAGTTTTAATGACTCCAACCTATAAGTGTATGTAAACTTCCGACTTCAACTGTATATACAAACTCTCTATCGGATTCTTCTAGGGAATTCCATCAATGTAATATCTGCTCTCTTTCTAAACAAAACATGACAGTGGAGGTGAGGATGTCACTTGAAATTCCAATTCAACAGTAGCACTAGATGGATGTAGGTGACATGGATGTCCTCAGGCTAGGCCTAGCTTGGGGGTACAGAATAAGTGGCGATGACTTTATTCAGCTGTCATCCTGAAGTTGTTCCTGCAGGAAGTGATGTCACAGCCCACCTGTGAGGGGCCATTGAGGACACCATGGCTGTTTGTTGAATGACAGACTTGATTTTCATGCTTTTCAGCTGCTACAATGAGCCAGGGAAGGCTGGGAGGAGTGCTGTGGGAGAGGACCTGGGCCACGCTGGATCCAGGAAGGGCAGGATTGAAGCTCGCAGCAACCAAAGAGAGGTATTAGTCACACCGTCCCAGTGTTTTTACATTGCGGTCAGTCCTCCCACTCCCGGTAAGGCTTGTCACATTCCTCCACTATAACACCATCACTTGAACCACACCTCATAATCCAAAGAGTAACCATAGCTTTTAAGAATAACAACACCTGTTACCCACCAGGAGGGCCCAAGACAGGCATTGCCCTTTCGGCAGACCCCTTTAGGACAGTGTCCAATGAATAGTGTTTCCACATCTACACATATAGATTGGTATTTTACACACCATTGATGGAGTCTGTCATTGTTAAGGTAACGTACACGTGTACACCGCACAGCTGGTCCCGCTAGTTCTCCATTGGACTTGTTTGGACATGACTCATAAGACCAGGTGTTGGAGAGGCAAAGACGTCACCTCAAACGTTTCGGCTCTGGCCTGATTGCATGGTGTGTAAGGCTCATGGACAGGGATGAAGCGCTACTCTTACATTCCACACTGTCAGGTGTGTGTGAGTAAGACAGGGAGAAGAAGGTGTTGTGTTCTCTAACTAAACTGGTTTTAATGCTCTGACGGGGCTTTGTCTGCACTTCATGTTGTGTGTTGTAATCTCAGAATGGCATTCCTCTTAGACACATTTTCAATTTACCTAAACATGGATACTATGTGATTAAGGATCTGCCTGTCAAGACCCAGACAAACCTCTGCTAACTCATAACAGTGATGGTATCTTACAGTACAATTACCCAGCTGTTGTATCTGTAGGGAGCTGTTGTATCTGTAGGGAGCTGTTGTATCTGTAGTGACCTGTTGTAACTGTAGGCAGCTGTTGTAGGGAGCTGTTGTATATGTAGGGAGCTGTTGTATCTGTAGGGA
>QNTS01000042.1:1324894-1340865 GCA_003317085.1 Hucho hucho
GTATCTGTAGGGAGCTGTTGTATCTGTAGGGAGCTGTTGTATCTGTAGGGAGCTGTTGTATCTGTAGGGAGCTGTTGTATCTGTAGGGAGCTGTTGTATCTGTAGGGACCTGTTGTATCTGTAGGGACCTGTTGTATCTGTAGGGAGCTGTTGTATCTGTAGGGAGCTGTTGTATCTGTAGGGAGCTGTTGTATCTGTAGGGACCTGTTGTATCTGTGGGGAGCTGTTGTATCTCTAGGGACCTGTTGTATCTGTAGGGAGCTGCTGTTAGTCATGTGTTTGAGGCTGGGAGGCGCTATCACTGTACAGTATCTCCTGAGCCAAGTGCACATCTGTTTGTGAAATGACAGTCACCATGTTCTCCGACTGGCTCCTGGTGATTAAGGTAGTGACTAAAGCATAAGTATCAGTCTGTCTACTCCTGACAACAACAAGTACATGACCAGCATTTAGGATTAACAGTACAGTATAGAACACATGTACAGTCCAAACTGATACATAGTATGCACGTTGTACTATATGTAGAAAACATACTGTTGATGTCACAGGAGGCTGCTGAGGGGAGGACGTCTCATAATAATGTCTGGAATGGAGTGAATGGAATGGTATCAAACACATGGAAACCTTGTGTCTGATGTGTTCGATACCATTCCATTTATTCCGTTCCAGCCATTACTATGAGCCCGTCCTCCTCAATTAAGGTGCAACCGGCCGCTTGTATTTTTCACAGACTACTGCTGGTGTACTGTATATCTTTCTGTTTATATTATGAGATACTGTATGAACTGTTGAACCCAGTAATATGATTTAGTTAGACACACCATACACAGTATGGCCATCCCATGGGGTCAAAGGTTGAACGTTAATCTCTGATTAAATAATTTCTCTTAAGTTCCTGCCCAACAGAACATATTATCCCATGTAATCATTTANTCTGTAGGGAGCTGTTGTGTCTGTAGGGAGCTGTTGTATCTGTAGGGAGCTGTTGTATCTGTAGGGACCTGTTGTATCTGTAGGGAGCTGCTGTTGATCATGTGTTTGAGGCTGGGAGGCACTATCACTGTACAGTACCTCCTGAGCCAAGTGCACATCTGTTTGTGAAATGACAGTCACCATGTTCTCAGACTGGCTCCTGGTGATTAAGGTAGTGACTAAAGCATAAGTATCAGCCTGTCTACTCCTGACAACAACAAATACATGACCAGCATTTAGGATTAACAGTACAGTATAGAACACATGTAGAGTCCATACTCGTTCACAGTATGCACGTTGTACTAGATGTAGAAAACATACTGTTGATGTCACAGGAGGCTGCTGAGGGGAGGACGTCTCATAATAATGTCTGGAATGGAGTGAATGGAATGGTATCAAACACATGGAAACCTTGTGTCTGATGTGTTCGATACCATTCCATTTATTCCGTTCCAGCCATTACTATGAGCCCGTCCTCCTCAATTAAGGTGCAACCGGCCGCTTGTATTTTTCACAGACTACTGCTGGTGTACTGTATATCTTTCTGTTTATATTATGAGATACTGTATGAACTGTTGAACCCAGTAATATGATTTAGTTAGACACACCATACACCATATGGCCATCCCATGGGGTCAAAGGTTGAACGTTATTCTCTGATTAAATCACTCTGTAGGATTTTTCTCTTAAGTTCCTGCCCAACGAAACATATTATCCCATGTGATCATTTATGTTCCTCCAGTTCCAGTGTTTATTTTTTTGGGGGGGGGGAGGGGGGTGAGAGGTCAAATGCCTGTTCACAGTTCACTCTGTCTCCCAGGCTCAGATTCCCAAGATAGTCCCACTTCCCCTTTCCCATCCTATCCTAGGGAAAAGGGACTTCATCGGAAGACAGCAACTGTCCAGAATGGTCAGTGTTTGTTGGAGAAGACAGGAGGCTAGTTCACACTGCTGGCAGGAGCAGAGTGTTCTCTCCCTGATGTTACTGTTATGTGTCCTTGGATAGTTTTCTATGCAAATAGCTGGGCACAGACGAAGAATGTTCTGTATTTACTGAAGTGCTCGTTTTTCCTGTTTTTATTACGTAAGAGTGAAAAGAATGAGGCTTTTGAAGGCTCAAGTAAATGAGAAAATAATCTTGTTTCATATGGTGCCGCTGTCTCTAGTTTCATTTAGAGGTGGCCAATCTAGATTTAAAAGGGACTCTGGTGTGTTTTTAGAGCTATTTAGTTAGCCAGGATGAAACCCAATATGAGGTAGCTTTGGTAGGTAACAGTCAGGGATGTGGGAATCTTGTCAAGACAGAGATTTGGGACTTTTAACATCCCTGGGCTTGTGAGACTGGATGCCAGGGGCCATCAGGGAGAATACAGTCTCCAAAGTCTTTTCATACACTCCCCTGCCAAGCCCAGTCACCAGAGTGGAACTCATTCTTAATGTGAGTAAGGTTTAATAGCCCCTGTATAGAGAGCACTTCCTCTCTCCTGCTGTGTCCCACATCTCACAACTCTGCCTGCCAGAGACCTGCCGTGACTTGTGGGTTCTCTGTTTGATACAATGCAAGCTGTCTCTGTCATGATAGAGTAAAGGGAAACAACATAATCTTGTTTTTTATTTGCAACAAGCTTACAGTAATGATCACATTTGCTAATCCATCTTACACCTTCTACATTGTTACTTCAGTAATAGATAGTGTCCTGTTGTTACACCCAGAAACTGCAGTCGTGTGGAGATCTAAGCCCAGCTCAACTCACCGTCCCTCCTCCTCAGAGAAGAGCTAAGTCACTGGACCGCAGGACCTCGGAGTCTGTCATGATCGTGAGTGCTTGTTACTTTTGGAATTTGTAAAACATGTCAGAAAACTGTCACAGTTCAAACAAGGATGCTCTCATAATTTAAACAAGTATAAATGAAAGCCCCAAGTGGATTGACGGCAGTTTACTTTTATGTTGAAGTGTCTGAAAACAACTGTATGACCGTGCCTCTTTGACCTCCTGACTAACTTCCTGTCTTCTCTTCCTTACAGCCTGATTTGCTGAACTTCAAGAAAGGATGGATGATGAAACTGGATAAGGAGGATCAGGTATCAGAATGGACAGATCAAGAATGTCTTTTACTTTCTTCACTGAACACCTTCCCACATTTCTACCCCAAAGGCACATGGATCCTGAATGTGTGCATGTACATTTAGTGATTTTTAAGGTGCTGTGGGTCCTTGCTATGAAGGTGAAGTCTGACAGTTCAAATGTAATATGTAGGTTTCTGTATCTACTATCCCTTATAATGTCTGTCTGCTCCCCTCTAGTGGAGGAAATACTGGTTTGTGCTGTCAGCTGACAGTCTGAGGTATTACAAGGATTCCTTTGCAGAGGAGGCAAGTTCATGTGCATTTTCGTTTTTACTCAAAGCAGTACACATAGATAAGTGATTTTGTGAGGACAGGGAAACATGTTTTTGTTATTTTTTCATCCCAAGTCTTGAATTGATGTTTGCCATCTTCTCTTGTTAGAACTCAGATCTGGAGGGGGAGATTGACTTGACCAAATGTCATAATGTCTCAGAGTACCAGGTCCAGAGGAACTACGGCTTTCAGATCCATGTAACACTAAATCTATACCTACAAAAATTGAAATCAACAGATGAATTTTGATCCATTCTATACATAAGTCTCCTATACTTAATCAAAGGAATATTCCTAATATCTTCCCTCAGACCCAGAAGTGTGTCTTTACTCTGTCAGCCATGACTGCAGGGATACGGAGAAACTGGATCCAGGCCCTGATGAAGAATGTCCATCCACCTAACGCTCCTGATGTAGCCAGGTAAATGCCATCTGTAATACCACCCTCACTACTACATAGTAATACATTAGTAGACTACCACCATTCTATAGTAGTGATGGGAAGGTCTCTACCTTTGTTTAGGTAGAATGCCTCGTTTCCTCAGTCAGTAAGGATTTGTGTAATTCTGTTGTGATTGTAAAGCAGCTTGCCAGTCCATCGCATCCCTTGCAGCCCATCAGAGTCCCTGCCCCTCCCTAAGCCAGACGTGACCCAAGACTTCTCCCCCTCCACTGAGGTCCCTACAGAGAGAGTCCAGGGGCCCACACAGAGCCGCATCCGTGAGAGGAGACGCGAAGGACGCTCCAAGACCTTTGACTGGGCTGAGTTCAGCCCTATGGCCCTGCTAGCCTCTGAGCAGGAGGTGCAGCAGGAGACAAAGGAGCCTCTTCGGATGAAGGTAGGGGACCTGGAGAGGAAGAGGAGGCGAGAGGAGAGGAGGAGGAGGTATGACAGCATGCTAGGCTTCCTTGTGGGCTGGGAGATGGACTGTGACAGAGGAGACATCAGTCCCAGGTCACCCAGGACTCACCAGAGGGTGCAGAGGGAGATTGAACAGTGCTGGCAGCAGGTGGAAAGGACTGCCTTTAGACAGGAGAAGACTGTTCCATTGTACACTGAGTCCCAGGGCAAGGATAAAGAGGATATGGGGATTCTACTGGAGACCTACCACAGGAGGGTAAGTCTGTGTATCTCAAAATTATTCCTAACAAGTAAAGTTATGAGGTGCTTTCTCTGCTGCTGGTTGGCTTAACGGTGGACTTACTGTATCTCTGTGTCTTGTGATTAAAGGTAGAGGAGTTGAAGGGCCAGTTGGCAGAGTCAGACCATCGCAGGCTTGAGCTGGAGGCTCAGTTGAGCACTGCATTAGGACGCCAGCATCATGCCTCCCTGCCGGTAAGGCTAAATATATCTTAGCCTATACATAGTATGGACATGCTTTGTATTTCCATCTATAATACTTCCACTTTGCAACAATGATAACTACCTAATTATAGACAATTGTCTTGCCTCCTCCTGTAAGCTTGAGGCCCCAATGTGCCCAGAAGCTGATCTTCCCTCTTTGAAAAGCCTGACTGACATGTACAGGGAGACCAGAGAGCTCCTCCAGCAACAGGAGCTGAAGAGACAGAACATACAGGAGCAGCTCCAGGAGCAGCTTGGCCTGTCCCTGACATCAGCCCCTCTGGAGAAACACCGCTCCCCTGGAACTCACCCATCACCACCACCCAGCATCTGGCTGCATGATACCGAGGGAAACCTCCAGGAGCTGGAGGATCTGTTCCCTGACTGCCCTATATCAGTAAACACACCTGTCCTGTCACCAACCTCAGACACAGAACTCTCATCTGACTCTGTGCCTCAGAATGGAAGTGAGAACAGAGGGCCTAACTTGGGCAGTGAAACTAGCTCTCAGACACAGTTTGAAAATGGAAGCCATCAACAGACATCGATTCCAGAATCGCACACAAAAAGTTGTGCATGGAGCCCAGATTCACTGAGCATGGAGGAAACTCAGGAAAGAGCCAACAGCGTGAGAATAGACAACCTACTATGCTGTGAGACACCCAGGCCCACGGAGGAGAACGTAGACCCAGACCAGGCCATCGTGATGAGGAGACTATCCCAGGAGGTAGAGCTGCTCAGCAGCCAGAACGAGGCCCTCAACCAGCGCAACCAGGAGATGCTCAACCAGCTGACAGAGGCAGACAGAGAGATAGAGAGACTGAAAGCAGAGATTATCACTCAGTACAGTGGGCCCCAGTTCCTCCCTGAGGCAGAGCAGCACAGCCACACCAAAGTGGAAGGCCTGGAGAAGGAGCTGAGCAGGAGAGATGAGCAGCTCCAGGAGGCCCAGTCCCTACTAGCCTCAATGGACCAGCATCTGAAGGAGACAGAGGTACAGCTGCAGCTCAGGGAGGACACTTTCAAAGACCTGGGCTTCCCAGCAGAAGAGGATGAGGATGATGATGATGATGATGATGAAGAGGAGGAAGCTGGGGAAGAGAATATCAACACACACCACCTTGGAGAGAAGGAGTGGGAACACCTTCAACAGTGTCTGCAGGCCATGGAGGCCAAGCAATTAGAACTAGAGAGACAGCTCCAGCACACAGAACTGACCTGCAGGGAGCTGCAGGCCCACAACACACAACTCAGAGAGGCTGAGAGGTTGTACAGCCAGAGAGCCATGGAGGCAGAGGCTGACATCGTAAGGTTTCATGACGAAGTAGAGAAGGAAAGGGCGGTGGAGAAAGAAAGTGGATTAAGGTGTAGGAGTGAAGGCAAATGGCAGGAGGAGGTAATGTTGGATTCAGGTGAAGAAAGGGTTCAGCAAGTGGTGGAAGGGATAAGGTTGATGTCCAGAACCTTAGGGAGAGTAGCGGAGGTAATTAACAGGTCAGATATGGATGTGGTAAAGATGCCATTAGATAGAAAGTTTGTGGAGGTGAACCAGACAGTGGTCAGGCAGCTTCAGTTAGAGGAGGAGTTTGGGGGAAGGCTGTTGAACAGTTTGAAGGTCAACCCATCCCAGTCCAATGAGGATAAACTCACAGATGTGATTCTAAGTCAGATTTTAGAACACATGGTAGTGGAAAAGCAAATGCTCCTCCTAGCTCATAGTCTTTTTTCTCATAATAAGAAAGATTTAAACATAAACACTGGAGGCCTGGACAGGATGAATGGATGCAGGTCTTTGAGAGACCTGGACATCATTGGAAACATAGCAGGTGAAACAGGTTCAGATATGAAAGAGGAAGACGATGATGAGAGGATATCGTATGTGTACAACCAGCATAATGACACTGAGGACTTCATAAGCCGACATTTCACAGAGATCACACAGGAGAGAATTTTCCTGCTCAACCAAATCGCCTCCTCAGTGGGAGCCTCGGCCAATGACGAGCTCCAGTCCCTGGCACAAAGACTTTGTCATTTCCACAATGTAAATGAGCCCCGGTTAGCTTCCATACACTGCACCGCCATGGAAGCCTTCTCATCCTATCGTCTCAGTAGGCTTAACACTCTACACAAGAGCCAATTTCAAGAGACTCAACAGGGACTGCTCATTGCTTATTCTCCTTTGATGTGCAGCAGATGTGCTGGGCTGCTGAGTGAAAACCAGCAGCTTGGGGCCAGACTGTCAGACCTGGAGAGACAGTGGAGTTCCTCAGTGGGATTAGGGTTGACTACCCTGAGGCAGGGAGAACACATAGACTCACAGCAAACAGCCACAGTGCTACTAGACACTGCAAGTGAGCAGAAGATTGAGACGCCTGCAATGAATGCTGCAGGCAAAATGGAGGTGGAAAGCCCAAACCAGGGAGTGACTACAGTAGAGGAAGTGTGCAGGGTTAGAAGGTGTGCAGAAGTGGTGGAGGGTGACTTCCTGACCAACAGCATTGAGAGTCCAATGATAAAGGTAGAGAGTAGGGTAGATGATGTAGAGACTAGGGTAGATGAGGTAGAGAGTAGGGTAAATGTAGAGAAAGGAATCCAGGGAGTTGATACTGATAAGGATGTAGAGGAGAGGAGCACTACTGAACCCCATGAAGAAGCAAACACTCTGAGGGAGGAGGAGCTGGAGATTGTGTTGTCATCACTGAGAGGTCGTGTGAAGGATCTGGAGGAGCAGCTGTCTATCATGGCCAACATGGAAGCAGAGCATGATGGGAGAATGGCATCTCTCCAGCTGAAACATAAGGACGACATAGAAAAGCTAAAGGTAGGACAACGCCTATAATAACAATGGTCAATAATCATCAATGGGATTTTTGGTTGTTCCTGAATTCACTAGAATTAAGATGTAATGAACCAACCCCAGGGAGTAGAGTGACCATTATAACAATGGATCTGTGGAGGAATCACCTAACAGTCCACTGCGTCTGTGTTTGCCCCTGCAGGCCACATATGAGCATGGCTTTGTCACCATGGAGGAGTCCCAGCAGAGGATCCTGGGGGAACTGCAGCACAGACACCAGCAGGACCTGCAGCGCCTGCAGATAGACACAGACAGAGTGCTGGAGGAGGAGACAGCCGCAACTGTCACAGGTGAGGGGGGACAGTGTGTGTGTGTTGTGTGTGTTTAAAGGTTAAACGTTTTTAGGATATTTACAGTATGTGTGAAGGTTTCTCAGAATATTGATAAGCTCACGTTCCCATGCCACTCTAATGGAGTGAACATATCCCCTTTTATTGTGCCATTAGCAATTGAAGCAATGAAGAACGCTCACCGTGCCGAACTCAAGAGAGAGATACAGAGGGCATGCCATGAAAACAACATTGCAGGAGACGTGAATATTGGAGAAATATGCAGGCAACACAGGTAAATGTACTACCTGTTGATCTATGTGGTTGTAAATCGTCAAGGAAAGCACATGGCCAGATAGTACACTGGATTGGCTGACAAACACTAAGTTTTGGACTGATAATCTGCATACTCCCTGTCCTTGGCTCTGTATCTGTCTGTCTGTATAACACACAGTGCACCTTGTGTCTAGTCTTGGTCGTGGTTTTCAGCTCTCAGGATCATGTTTTTTTTGTGTGTGCACGTATGTGTGTGTGTGCTTGTATGTGTGTGTGTGCATGCATACACGTGTGTGTATGTGTAGTGAGGAGCTGGCCTCCTGTCACAGGGAGCTGGAGGTGTTGTCCCAGCAGTACTCTCTAAGGTGTCTGGAGAGCTCCGACCTGGGCCAGGCCCTGGAGGCAGAGAGACAGGCTCTGTGTCAGTGTCAGCAGGAGAACCAGGACCTCAGAACTCGCAACCAGGTCAGTCACAATATGACCATGTACCATCACAAGTGTTTCTGCTCCAAGCTAAATTGGCTGTCGGGTCCTCTGTCTTAACACACATAGTAGAATGCATAACGCATACTTTTATAAACTTCATATAAGACTGTTACAACACTCTGCAACAAAACCTTGAGGGTCCCTTACATTTCCCTTAGTATTTCCCAATTCAGTCTTTGTCATCAAATAAAAAGTAGCGGTGTTAGTAATGATGACTGTGGTTGTCTTTCCAGGAGCTGAGTGGCCATCTAGCTGCAGAGATCACCAGACTTTGCTCTCTGGCCAAGCAGGACGCCTTCCCTCTTAGTCAGGAGAGAGATGTGTATGAGCTGGAGGTAAGTATTCAATAGTACTTCACTGTACAATAGCTATCTGGCTTAAGTATAACAAAACATTGTTGTATCTTTATCTAGTCCAGTCAAGAACAGTTTGATGTAAAGGTAAATTGTATCTGCCTTTGACTGGTAATGCCACTAGATGTCACCCTTAGCAACATGACCAACTTACAGCCTCTAAAACATATGACATACTCCTCATGTGCTGTACATTCTGTGCTGATCTATGGCACCTTGGTCCTCTGGTGTTGTACCTGTGTCTGAGGCATCAACTGTGATTCTGTCTGACTGTTAGATCACCCTGCGTGTGAAGGAGTCAGAGGTGCAGTGCCTCAAGCAGAAGATCACCTCGCTCAGGGACGAACTCCAGACAGCCCACAGGGTGAGAGCACAGCACACACTGGCAGAATAACAATAGGCTTTGTCTGTATAAATGTATGAAGAGTAGACATAAGATGGACAACACTATTGTCCTGCTATTACCATGTATTACTGTACATTTATTAGCATGGGTCATACTCTATTCACCCTGGTAATAGTGCCTGTTAATAACCTAATCCCTGTTTCCCCCAGGATAAGAGGAATGCAACAGAGACGTACAAGGACATCTACACAGAGCTAAGCACCATGAGGGCCAAGGCAGAGAGAGACCTGGGACAGCTCAGGGAGAACCTGAGGTTGGCCCACAAAGCACTAGGAGAGCTCTCACCTGCAGTGGACACAGATAATAATGGTATACATGACATTATGCTGGTGGCCCGGCCTTCAGGGATTCAGAGATGAACCACTGATGTGAAAACGACAAGGTGTTGAGTGCTGCCACTCTGAGGCCAAAACCTGCATGACAGCCAAGTCTCGTTGGATGTTTCCCCACCCACTGGTTTTGGCAGCATCACTAGTCTGTATTGTATAGATGTCATTCATTGCGTAATACAGACAATTTGTGATTAACCTCATTCTGTTATGTATCTTAATAATATTGGATTTATCTGAATCCTCTAATATTGGATTTATCTGAATAATCTGAATCCTCTGTGTCTGTGCAGTTTGCTGTAGCATGTCAGTTAGACCTGACATGCTTTTAAATTAAAGAAAGAGGCCCTTATTAGAAGTCGTCTTGTACAGTGGTGCAGCATAACCCTATAGAGATCTCCTTTGGGTACAAATGTATAATAAATATCTGAAACATCTGTTTTGCCCTTTCATGGGCCTTTACAGTGTATCTTAGGGGTGTGGTTGTCCGTTATTCTTCCTCATACATGCGGTTTGACCTCTCAACTAGTTGGTTTTAATCTTTATACT
Source organism: Hucho hucho (assembly GCA_003317085.1). NCBI lineage: Eukaryota > Metazoa > Chordata > Actinopteri > Salmoniformes > Salmonidae > Hucho > Hucho hucho. Next base: position 1,335,138 of record QNTS01000042.1, read on the forward strand.
GGAGGCAACTAATGGTTTTAATCCTTATACTGGAGGCAACTAATGGTTTTAATCCTTATATTGGAGGCAACTAATGGTTTTAATCCTTATATTGGAGGCAACTAATGGTTTTAATCCTTATATTGGAGCCAACTAGTTAGTTTTAATCCTTATTCTGAAGGCAACTAATGGTTTTCATCCTTCTTTCATCCATCATATACTCCCTAGTTCTGTTAGACTGAATAATAGAACAGACTGTCCTGGTAATGTAGCCAACATTTTGGGCATGGCTGCACCTTGTTCAGTGAATGGTGTAATTTTCTTATATTTTATGCATGTCTGCTAAATGTAGGAATGTGAGCGAAAAAAATACTATGCCAAGCCAGTATGTTAGAAAAGCTGTTGGTGATTCTTTATGTGGCCTGACTGTAATCACTATTGAAACACAAAGCTTTACCATTATGACTGAAATAGTCATGATGCTGGATCTGATTTCTGATATCTGTTTCTTTCTCTGTAGAGTATCAAGGAAGATAACTGCAGCTGAACAGAGACACAACGCACAACATGGATTGTTCATCGGTCTATCCATGTTTACACCATTTAGCACTTAGAGATACAACGTTATATTGTCAAACATTTTATGTCCTATCTACCTTTTCTATACTACAGAATTTTAAAAACACATTATTTGAGGATTCTGTATTTTTACATCATTGTATTTAAACGCACACTACTATTTAGCCTGTCTACGTTTGTAGACAGGCTAGACATTTTGTAGACGTTTTCCTGCCGATTAACATTTATCTCAAGACGTTTGTAAAATGTGTAGAATTATTACACTGCTATGTCCAATCCAGTTATTGAACTAGGATATTTCTAAAGAAAACTCAGATTAAGTTTGCTTTTCTTCCCTGTGAAATACATGAAAAAGTATGTATGTACCGTTTGAGTCTATAATGTAAAAGTATTATTTGTTTGTGTGTGTGTGATTTTATTTGGAGGCGTTTATCTTGGTCCTGCTAGTACACATTTTGATGTTCTTTATTCATGTCAAGTAATCTAATGATAAATTAAATGGATTTATTTTAAATAATTGTGTGACCTTTTATCAGTTTGCTACTGAATAATCATCACATAATCAAATCATCGGAGGACAGGGAAATATACAAAATATTCTATGAATGTATTACATTTTATTTAAAAAAATTATAAAAAAAACATCTTTATCATGAATGGAAATTCATACATTTATCATTATAAATCAAATATTTGTTTAGGTCCACATCAAATGAAACTAAAACTCTCATCTCCCATAATGCATTGCCCGTTTACCACCAGCTGCCAGCTGAGTTCTTCACCAATGCAAGTAAACTACGAGATGCCCTTTTTGGAAAGAGAGCACCCCTTCAGCTTACTTTATTAATTTCAATAAGGTAGGTTAAATAGTTAGTTGATTTACAACTATTTTCAAATATAAGGGGTCCTCGGCAACATGTTTGTTATAACGCATGTTATTATGGATGAATAGCGAGCTAACTCCAGCTAGCTAGCTAAAGTCGGGTTGTCAACACAGTCGCTGGCTAACGTTAGCTGTGGTTATATTGCGGCTTTGTTTACACACTCTTTACAAAGGCCTGGATGCAAGTAGCTAGCTAGCCACTAGCCAGCTACCGTCATCAGTGCACTCACCTGCAGCAAGGAACGACGAAGGGTAGGTAACCGGTACTACGTTGAACGGGCAGCTCCCATTTTTCTCTAGTAACGACGTTAGAAAGAGATATAATCCATTTCTGAATTATTATCTCGAAATGGTATCACACAATGCGACCTTACATTTTGTAGACTGAATTTGCTGTCACGAGTTGCAAATTAATAATCATCAATAATAATATTAATGCTTGATTTAACGATAAATTGTTGTTATAGTGATGCAGTAATAGTACAGATGTAGGAAATTAATTTGATCACTCTTTTGTTGCTGAGAATTTTCCTGCACAGCAGGAAATACAAACTTAAAAGTGTATTCAAGGTTTAAAAAGGCTTCTAAAGTTTGTAATTTAGCTTTAAAATGTCCGACATGATTTGCCCAAATGAAAAATGTATCAATCCCTACAAAACATGTCCATTAATTATAATCCACATAGCTAATAATTCACATTTCCTGTTGCTTCGGGATTATGTTCCTGCTGTAGCAAACTGCCTCAAATTAAAATCCTACATCTGTAGCTATTATGTAGAAAAGCTGCTTTTGAAATTCTGCCTTTATAGGCTAGGTTTGAAGTTTGCCTACTGAATAACCTCAGAGTATGGGCTTAACCGTCTTTGTGACTGTATTTGTCTTAAGGTTATGGAGCTGTCGTCTCAAGACCCTCATCCTATGGCTTTGGATCTCTCAAAGAGATGTGGGAAGAGTCATCTGAATCCCAGGACCACAGAGGTTCTGGACCTGATGAAGAAGCCCAGCTGGCACAGCATCACTGATGACCATGTGTCCATGCCCTGCATGCAGCTCCTCTCTGAGAAAACACTAACAGACACAGGTGTCAGACTCTCCTACGGGACTAGGACTTGTGTTCGCTCCCCCCTTTTACATAATGGTATGGACAGAAGCTTACGGGACTCAGGGTTGTACGAGCCACACCCTACAGAGAGCCTAAATGCAGAGAGCCCCATTTCTGAAAGCATTGAGGGAGACGAGAGTCAGAGTGACTCTGATGTCATTTTGCTTGTTTCCAGTTCTAAGGAAGCACCCTCACCTCAGGACTATTTAGACATGGAATCTGTTAGTCCCTTAGTCCCTGGCGCTGTCTCTTTGGGTGAAGCTAAAGGTTGTTTTCTACTGCCCCAGACACGGAGTTCCCCCAGTTCTGACAATACATATTCAGAGGATTCATCTGAAAGCACAGAGGAGATGTCGGTGAATGCAAAACCTGTTCTTAACCTGTCGGAATTAGCTGCTGTGTATGGGAAATATGTCAGGCCTCCTGTGGATATCTCAAGTGATGATAGTGATGTCATTGAAGTTCCCATCACCAATGAAAAGAAAAAGATTCCCAGTTTACCTGTTGATGTTCAAAATGAGAAAAGACTGACCGGTGAAGCTAGTAATGTTGTAAAAAAAAGCCTTTCTCTACATTCTAGAACAATACAGCCTGGAGTCAGTGCTCAGAAACTCACCAACAATGTCACTCGCCATCATTCAAAAATCCATACCAAAAACTCAAATAGAATATTACCCAAGGAACATTCTGGTGACACAATGGACTCAAAGGAGAAGTCATCTAGTTCAGAGGATGAGTCTTGGTTACAGCCAACTGTCTACCTGTACAGGTGTGTAGTAGAATCTGATGACTCTGATGTGGACCGTCGTACAGTTCGGCAGGACCCCTCTGAGAGCCTACGTTCCTCTAGAAGGCCACAGAGAGGATCATCACCTGCTACAGAGTCAAGGCCCAAGGCCACACATGTGGAAGACATCCAACAGGAGTGGACAAAGCCCTCTTCACCCAGGAGCAAAAGGTCAGGAACCAGGCAGAAAACCCACCGGAGAAGCCCAGCAAAGCAGGCCTCAAGTAGTAGAAAAGCAGCAGCAAGTAAAACAAAACGGAGGAGGGAGAAACACAAACAAGCCGGCTCATCCTCCATGTTCTCCAATGAAGAGGCAGAAATCAAGCTGAAATATGCAAACTACAAACAGGACAAAAGGGCCAGTAAATCAGAGGACTTTTGCCCTTTTGTGCACACGGAGCAGAGGGAGTACTGTGCTTGTACAGTGATCAACGATCAGCAGGAGGAGAAGGATGTGAGACGAAACAAAGGACAGCAACAACAACCAACTGGGTCTGGGTCTTTGTCTGGTGTCGTTCCTAAGACGTCTTGTTATCGTCTGGGTCGCCTCAGCTCAAAGAGCAAGTGTCAGCCCCTAATGGTGTGCTGCCTGTGTGGTGGGTCTGCTAATGCTGTGGGCCTAGGGGACCTTCACGGACCTTACTATCCATCTGGACCTGCTTTGGAGGAACAAGGCAAACAGCAGGCCCAGAAGGAAGAATACAAGGAGAGTGAACTGTCTGTAGATTGTAAGATAGACCTATGTGGTCAGGTAGGGGAGAATGGGTTACATGAACTGAGCAATGTGCCTAGAGTAGAGGCTGTAGTTGATGACTGCTGCATCACAGTCAGTGATTGTGAAAGCTCCACATTGCCTTCAGCCAAAAAGCTCCGAACAAATGGCTGCGTGATGGACGGCCACAGTCTGCCTGTGGTGCCCCACAACACAAATGAATGCTGGATCCACGAGGACTGTGGCATATGGTCCACAGGGGTTTTCTTAGTTAAAGGAAAGCTCTATGGCTTGGAGGAGGCTGTTAGGTTCGCCCAAGAAACAGTGAGTCAAATTCAACGATACCTCTTTGTTTGAGATAATGTGCATTTGTGCTTGCGTATCTCGAGTGCAACATAGATGAGAACATAACTGAAAATATGATCATATTTCTGTGTATGCTAAATCAAAATGCATTGGTGTCTTCCTAACATTCCTGAAATGTAGCGCTTTGGTCTGACTCACTTTATCAAAATATGTAAACAAGGTCAAACTGAAGAAGCTCAGATAGACAGAGGACCATTATGCTTGTGACTAGGTAACACACAATGCCTTACTCCTTCACTGTGTCCTTGGCCTCTCAAATACAGCTTTATGCAAATATGCTTTTTTACTTTTCCTTTCTTCTCCAGGTTTGTTCCACATGCCACGCAGCAGGTGCAACCATGGGCTGCTTCCAGAAAGGGTGCCCCAATAAGTATCACTACAGCTGTGCGGCTCAGTCAGGTGGGAAGCTGTCCTGCTCTGCCTATGTACAATTATGTCAATGAAGAAACATTTGTGTTGACTAAATGCTTTATTTTCAATCTATTTGCAGGCTGTGTGCTTAACGAGGAAAACTTCTCCATGAGATGTCCAAAGCACAAGGTAGATGTAACAATTGTCATTCCAGCAGTACCTGGTAAAATAACAAAACACAGGATGTTTAAGGAAATATATATACATTTGTGAATAGCTATCTTACTAACAGTTACAAATGTAGGAGTAATGATTAATGAATGGTGAGCAAACAGTTTGTAAATGCCTTATAAATGGTTTATTATGGACCCTTAAAATAAAGGGTTGCCTAAAGATCATTACTTTTTGATCGGAGATCTAGGCTATTAGCGCAGTGTTTCTGAAATATTGCACTTTTGTCCTTTCCAGAACAAATCATTCAGAGGTGTGAACATGCCAGACAACAGATGACAGGAGAGAAGGAATTGGACACCATGGAAGGTATGTGATTTTGTATGCCCTTGACATGTTACATTCATTATGTGAGACCAGACGGTTTAAAATGTACTAGCTATAGATGTGTGTCCTTTGGAAGGGCTCCGCGTTTATTTGTAAATATAATGGTATTTAGTCATTGATGCTCATCAGTCAGACTGTGAGAGATCTGTGGTTTTGCATCGTGTTAGAGCTTGTTTTAGTGTTTGGAACAAATAGGCTTGCCTAAGAGTGTGTTGATTTGATTGTTTTCTCCACAAATAAGTTGAGCATCTTTACCCACAGTATGTTTAAAACAGGACTTAGGGTAAGATTTCACTATTGTTCAAAGTGACATCAAATTCAAACAAGTTTGTGCTAATGATCCTCTGGAGCAGTAGTTCCCAAACTGGGTCGGGACCCACTTGTGGGTTGTGGCAGGGGTCCAGGTGGGTC
>QNTS01000042.1:1341389-1363667 GCA_003317085.1 Hucho hucho
GACCCACCTGGACCCCTGCCACAACCCACAAGTGGGTCCCGACCCAGTTTGGGAACTACTGCTCCAGAGGATCATTAGCACAAACTTGTTTGCGTTTGATGTCACTTTGAACAATAGTGAAATCTTACCCTAAGTCCTGTTTTAAACATACTGTGGGTAAAGATGCTCAACTTATTTGTGGAGAAAACAATCAAATCAACACACTCTTAGGCAAGCCTATTTGTTCCAAACACTAAAACAAGCTCTAACACGATGCAAAACCACAGATCTCTCACAGTCTGACTGATGAGCATCAATGACTAAATACCATCAGGCTTCGCAAGAGATAAATGAGTGAATGTGGTGCAGAAAATATGTACTTTCACACCCATGTCTATTTCAGGGTGTGACCCTAGCTACTATATAGCTGTACTGTAAACTTGAGTAACTGATTATTTTTGTCCAATTCTATAACAGTGTGTTTCCCTGACAGCTAAACCACATTGGCAGCAGCCATCGGATAGATACTCTCCTTCACCCCAGAGAAGAGGCTGTGGAAGAACTGCACCATTCTATTCATGTTTTCTTTTATCTCTTGAATGTTTACATTAAGTCCATGTTACTTTAGTATTATTAATGATTCTGAATTGATTGTACCAACGAAGCCAAATGCTCTTATTGTGTGTCTGCCTGCAGATGGCCATAGTCTTTTTGGCCCGTCTCCACTGTAGAAGCTTGAGAGCTGTGTTGCCAGGTTTGTTGTGCTGTTTGCTTTGTTGAAAGACCAAAATATCACTGTTGGTCCTCTGTTTTATTTTGTTGAAGTTTTATATCTGTGTTTGGTCTTTGTACCTTTTAATACTGAAATGATGATTGACATGTTTTTGTGTTTACAATGTGTGACAGACTTGCTATTGTTTCCTTATTTGATAGGAACCTTTATTTAATAGGAACCTTGAGAGGACAATCGTTGAGTTCAGTATTCATCCTAATTAACAGTGATTGAAAGGCCAACCAGTCACTCCCCTAATAATATGACTTGTTTTGCAAGATTTCTACTTTGAAATTCAGATTTCTGTATGTTACTATAAGGATTTTTACATCTCAGATTATCCTGGTGGTATGCTTTGGTAATCATTCGGAATTAAATGGCAACAGAGGAAGTGATGGATCTCCAGAAAGGCTTCTATGGCTGCGCTTACACAGGCAGCCCAATTCTGATATTTTTTCCACTGACCAATCACTTCAGATCTGTTCACATCAGATCTTTTTCAGATCTGATCGGTCAAAAGACCATTTTAGTTAAAAAAATATCAGAATCGGGCTGCCTATCTAAATGCAGTAATAAAGAAATATTTATTTTCTATTCATGATTTAATCATGTTGTGCATATTTATTTACGTAATGTTCAACTGACATGGTGGTAGTGCTGCTCAATGAGGAAAAGGTACAATGTCTGTTTTGCACAAAGTTTGCAAAGGTTGGTACATTCAACCCACTGGGCACACACTGGTTGAATCAACGTTGTTTCCACGTCATTTTAATAAAATGCCGTTGAACCACCATGGAATAGACGTTGCATTGACGTCTGTGCCCAGTGTGAAGGGATTTTGAATTTTACCTGATATCATTGGCTCCAGATATTATGATTTTATACTGGGTTCTGTTAATGCAGTCAATTAAGGAAATGTATGGGTGTTCCAGTCTTACATATGTGTGAGGAAGAGATGGCTAACACATGGAAATAATTGTCTGTAACAGCTTGCAACTGTTGCCTTTTTGTCACCTGTTTGAATAAAAGCTGACATTCCTGTGTACGTCACCTGTTTTAAGATGTGATCATTTTTTATCATAATTCATCTCTTTTATTAGATGTGGCCGTGATTCAGTGGGACAGGTTAGGTGAAGATATTCTGTATAAAAATGCTCGAACATGTGTTGAACTTGTGTAGCATACAACAAAGGGAAGTCTGGATGTATCCGTGCTGTTTATGTTCTCTTTATGTAAGTACAGTACTTGTAGATAACTGCCCTATTCTAGACTGCTACGGTCATGTTGAACCATTCACCCTCTCCTTGTATGAATATTTCTTCTGCAAACTGTTCAGACTCCTTCTGTGACATATTCTTCTATTCCTCTACCTCTGTTATCAGGAATAATATGCTCTCAATGTTTTACTGCACGTGTCTGCCTCACTTTTATCTGGGTGTCATCCTGACCTGGTGGGTGGTGCTCACAGAACTCAGAATATAACCGTGTTCCCACCTGCTAAAATAGACTGGCATCCCATTCCTGTGTGAGAGAGCTGTAGCTTTGTCTCCATGCAGAGGGTTTAACTGAGCACATCTCTGCATTTTAAGCAGCCAATTTCACAGAGAATATTCAAACAGCTGTTGTGTTTCCTCCCCATTGAAGATGAGACTATATTTAGCTGTCTTTCATTACAAGGGTTTACACATGGACAGCCATTTGGAATGGCAGCTCCATATGCTAACAGTTTGCTCTCTTAGCATACAGATGTAGGATCTTAATTTTAGCACTTTTGTTGCTGAGAATGCTCCTGCACTGCAGGAAGTACCGATGAACTTTGTCATTTACATACATTTACTGAAAACCCACACTAACACACGGTTATACAGTGCCTTCAGAAAGTATTCAGACCTCTTGACGTTTTACACATTTTGTTACAACCTTATTCTAAAATGGATTTTTTTTTAATCCTCAGCAATCTACACACCATACCCCATAGTGACAAAGCAAAACCTGTTTTTTAGAAATGTTTGCAAATGTATTAAAAATGTAAACATAAATATTCAGACCCTTTGCTATGAGAAAATTTGGCTCAGGTGCATCCTGTTTCAGATGTTTCTACAACTTGATTGGAGTCCACCTGTGGTAAATTCAATTAATTGGACATGATTTGGAAAGGCACACACCTGTCTATATTAGGTCCCACAGTTGACAGTGCATGTCAGAGAAAAACCAAGCCATGAGGTCGAAGGAATTGTCCATAGAGGTCCTAGACAGGATTGTGTCGAGGCACAGATCTGGGGAAGGGTACCAAAACATTTCTGCAGCATTGAAGGTCCCCAAGAACACAGTGGCCTCCATCATTCTTAAATAGAAGAAGTTTGGAACCACCAAGACTGGTCCTAGAGCTGGCCGCCCGGCCAAACTGAGCAATCGGGGGAGAAGGGCCTTGGTCAGGGAGGTGACCAAGAACCCGATGGTCACTCTGACAGAGCTCTAGATTTTCTCTGTGGAGACGGGAGAACCTCCCAGAAAGACAACCATTTATGCAGCACTCCACCAATGGAAAGGCACATGACAGCCTGCTTGGAGTTTGCCAAAAGTCACCTAAAGACTCTCAGACCATGAGAAACAGGATTCTCTGGTCTGATGAAACTAAGATTGAACTCTTTGGCCTGAATGCCAAGCGTCACGTTTGGAGGAAACCTGGCACCATCCCTACAGTGAAGCATGGTGGTGGCAGCATAGTGGTGTGGGGATGTTTTTCAGTGCCAGGGACTGGGAGACTAGTCAGGATTGAGGGAAAGATGAACGGAGCAAAGTATAGAGAAATCCTTGATGAAAACCTGCTCCAGAGCGCTCAGGACCTCAGACTGGGGCGAAGGTTCACCTTCCAACAGGACAATGACCCTAAGCACACAGCCAAGATAACGCAGGAGTGGCTTCAAAAATCTTTTTTAGAATAAATCTGTAACGCAACAAAATGTGAAAAAGTCAAGAGGTTTGAATACTTTCCGAAGGCACAGTATATTAACAGTAGCACTTTTCATGTAGCCTACTTCTGTCTAGATTATTTTCCTGTGACAATATAGATCAAATTAAGATCCTACACCTGATGATGACTGATGATGCTGGATGTCTGTCTGAAGATGACAGATGCTGAAGAGTTTGGTGGAAAATACCAAACATGTATTATGCCTCATTGGACAATTATGAAACACTTTCATCATCCAACATACTGTGTGTTGTATTTCAGCCATTATGACAGTGGAAATATTGCTTCTTGCATAAATACCATGACATTTCACATATTTCCTACAGCGCCCTACTGTAAGTATTTCCCCAACCCCTGTCCTCTATCACCAATGTGTGGAATCTAACATGTTGACACATCAGTTAATGTTGTGACCGGGTATAGATATTCATATAACGCAGGCGTAAGTTTTAAACACAGCAAAACACATCAGATGATGCTGTAACTAGGGCAGTTCCATGATAAAAGCCTTTTCAAATGTTGACCGGGTATAAAAAATATTAATATAACATAGGTGTAAGTTGTAAACACAGCGAAATGCCAGCATCATAATCGCTAACCTTGTTTGACTTTGGGCCATTTCAGTGAATGGAGTGACCTATGAGAGCTATAATTTAACTCTGTATCAAGTGTTTTGTTAGGACAAGTGTTTTGGCTGTATCTAAGATAAATAATCACTCTTGTTTATCTTAGAGATTAGGTTAAGCGAGACAGGGAGAGCTCTGTCACGCTAGATTGTCTCATTATAATGTTTATGCCTAAGGCCCACACTTCTCTCACTCTTTCTCTCTCTTTCTCCATCTCTCTCCCTCTCTTTCCCTCTCCTCTCTCTCTCCCACTCCCTCCGTCTCGTTCTCACTCACTCTTTCTCTCTCTCTCTCTCTGTGCATGCAGCATCCTTAGCTCTGGGCGCAGTGTTATCTCAGCTCCCAGGACTCTGACAGGCTCATTCGATCACAATCCCTCCCACTATCTCAGCAGCACAGCACAGAAGCACAATGCCATTGCATGTCACTCAGAATCTCCTCATCCAGGGTCACAAAATAAAGGATGCACAACAGGGCCATGCACAGACCATTTGGGGTCAGTGAAAAAAAAAGGCTCCCCCCAAAAAATGTCCCGTAGCAATTATTACAAGAACAGAGCAAAGCAGCACAATCTGATGAGTAAAGTATTTGCTAAACTATTTTGAACTGGACTAAATGCTGCACTTATTAACAATGACCAACACAATTCCAGTCATCATAGAAGACAAGAAATACTGTAGCCTACCATTACTAGGCTATATCCAACCCAACTCCATTTGTTGTCACTATCATGTATCCCAGTGGTTTTCAAACGTTTTGACCCATGACCCCCATTAAGGACTGGTTAAAAACCTGAGACCCCAACGCAAGCACATGCACGTGTGTACACATGCGCGCACAATCGCTGTTCAAATGTAGCCTGCCATACAGCCATAAACGATGTTGCATTTTCAAAACGCAATATAGACTACAGAACTGCGTTTTATACCTGCATTTAGAGCTGAAATGCATTCATGTTAGCAGCCAATATCAACTTGGGGTATATCATGTCACTTCTCTGGAGTCCAGAGTAATCATATGGCCTGCTTTTAGCTGTCGTGGAAATATTTGGTCAATCATATTTCACAAATATCGGAGCATGTGAGTTGAAATAGACTTTTATTTACTTCATAATAAAAGCCGAGCTGGATCATGAATACAACTAACTTCCAGTCTTGGCACAGACATTTGTCCTCCTTACGTCATACTCATAGTAACTCCTCTTAATGGCTCATCACCTCTGGCATTTAGCCACCGTTATCATATTGCCTTCATATTAGGACATGCAACCTGTAGAGTCACACAAATAGTTTCATGCATGTAGGACCATAGCAACAGACCTTGGCACTCTACAGGAATAACCAATACATGTCATCCTGCTGACTCCTCTGAAAGGGACACCCCTGTTCTGGGAAAAAAACCAAGAGGTGTAACCATAGTTGGCCATAACAGTTACAGGAATAACCAGAGTCGTGGTGTCTAATGGCCCAGGTCTAATGGTGTCTAATGACCCAGGTCTAATGTGTCTAATGACCCAGAGCACATAGATGGCACTAGTTTTGCTGGCTCCTTCTGAAATAAATAATTGCCACATACAGTGAGGGAAAAAAGTATTTGATCCCCTGCTGATTTTGTACGTTTGCCCACTGACAAAGAAATGATCAGTCTATAATTTTAATGGTAGGTTTATTTGAACAGTGAGAGACAGAATAACAACAACAAAATCCAGAGAAACGCATGTGAAAAATGTTATAAATTGATTTGCATTTTAATGAAGGAAATAAGTATTTGACCCCTCTGCAAAACATGACTTAGTACTTGGTGGCAAAACCCTTGTTGGCAATCACAGAGGTCAGACGTTTCTTGTAGTTGGCCACCAGGTTTGCACACATCTCAGGAGGGATTTTGTCCCACTCCTCTTTGCAGATCTTCTCCAAGTTATTAAGGTTTTGAGGCTGACGTTTGCAACTTGAACCTTCAGCTCCCTCCACAGATTTTCTATGGGATTAAGGTCTGGAGACTGGCTAGGCCACTCCAGGACCTTAATGTGCTTCTTCTTGAGCCACTCCTTTGTTGCCTTGGCCGTGTGTTTTGGGTCATTGTCATGCTGGAATACCCATCCACGACCCATTTTCAATGCCAAGGCTGAGGGAAGGAGTTTCTCACCCAAGATTTGACTGTACATGGCCCCGTCCATCGTCCCTTTGATGCGGTGAAGTTGTCCTGTCCCCTTAGCAGAAAAACACCCCCAAAGCATAATGTTTCCACCTCCATGTTTGACNGGATGGTGTTCTTGGGGTCATAGGCAGCATTCCTCCTCCTCCAAACACGGCGAGTTGAGTTGATGCCAAAGAGCTTCATTTTGGTCTCATCTGACCACAACACTTTCACCCAGTTGTCCTCTGAATCATTCAGATGTTCATTGGCAAACTTCAGACGGGCATGTATATGTGCTTTCTTGAGCAGGGGGACCTTGCGGGCGCTGCAGGATTTCAGTCCTTCACGGCATAGTGTGTTACCAATTGTTTTCTTGGTGACTATGGTCCCAGCTGCCTTGAGATCATTGACAAGATCCTCCCGTGTAGTTCTGGGCCGTTTCCTCACCGTTCTCATGATCATTGCAACTCCACGAGGTGAGATCTTGCATGGAGCCCCAGGCCGAGGGAGATTGACAGTTCTTTTGTGTTTCTTCCATTTGCGAATAATCACACCAACTGTTGTCACCTTCTCACCAAGCTGCTTGGCGATGGTCTTGTAGCCCATTCCAGCCTTGTGTAGGTCTACAATCTTGTCCCTAACAACCTTGGAGAGCTCTTTGGTCTTGGCCATGGTGGAGAGTTTGGAATCTGATTGATTGCTTCTGTGGACAGGTGTCTTTCATACAGGTAACAAGCTGAGATTAGGACCACTCCCTTTAAGAGTGTGCTCCTAATCTCAGCTCGTTACCTGTATAAAAAACACCTGGGAGCCAGAAATCTTTCTGATTGAGAGCGGGTCAAATACTTATTTCCCTCATTAAAATGCAAATCAATTTATAAAATTTTTCACATGCGTTTTTCTGGATTTTTTTGTTGTTGTTATTCTGTCTTTCACTGTTCAAATAAACCTACCATTAAAATTATAGACTGATCATTTCTTTGTCAGTGGGCAAACATACAAAATCAGCAGGGGATCAAATACTTTTTTTCCCTCACTGTACATACTGGAAAATTCATAATATAGCATACTATAAATGGAGATTGCAGGATCTGATGGAAAGCAATTTGTGTCTGCACCGCGCCATCATTTTGGAGTGCAGCCTGCCTGCAGAGTGCTCGTTAGCAGCAGGGTACCCCTGTTCTTCCTCACAAATATCGTAATACATTTGCCAAAATATGTTACATCTTCATCCCATAGTATTGAAGGCATGTTGCAGCTGCTTATATTTAGACAGTAGCCACCCAAACTTGGCCAGAAATATGAAAATGCTAAATCAAATCTTGTTCTGGCAAACTGTATTTTATATGGATGATAAACGTAGGCCTACTATGTTTTGTCACTAACCTCGATATGCGCGACCTGATGCCGATGATTGGTCATTGGTCAACAATCAAGACGAGCAACTATTTGATTCTGAAGCATAGATGAGAATTTAAGGATGGTGAGCGGATTCATGCCTATGCCCCTGCTGTGCATGTGCCTAATGCACAACACGTGAAAGCACAAAATAACATCATTATAACTCTTATCTCTGCCAAATGCCCTCACAAATTCTCTGTTACATAATCAGATGTCACACATGTGAGGAACACATGCACCACCAAACAGACAGCATTAATCCAGGCAGTATAGATCAAACACCATCGTTGCAAATCATGTAAGTGCCCCCACAGTATATCACCGTGACATAGGTTACAGCTCTGAACTGTGTCAGCGGCCCGAGTCATTTTGGCAGCACGCAATTGAGAATCAATATTTCACCACACTATTACAAATTGGCTTGTGTTGTTGAAGCCCAAAAATAACCTGGAGAATTACAGAGTGAATCAGGTTGACAGTGTTGGACACAGAGTGATAAAGTTTGGACCATGAGGGATGGCTTCTTCTCTCTCCTGGGTTCAATGACCTTGTACTGTATGTCCTTGAAGATGTCGTGTAATAGAAACATGCATGCTTATTGCTGCCATAGTGTTGAATATTTCAGTATTTGGCCCAGTAGTATCATCAGTGAGAGAAGTTGTGGAATCGCCTTCACATTAATATTTTATTGTTGTGTAACCATTACTCAATCTACTCTTTGATGGAGAATTTCCTAATAGAGATTATTTTTTATAATTTATGTCTGATAATCTTTTATAATTTGAGTCAGTCCATTTCACACCAGTTATGTATTTTTTGCCCAACATATTTTTATGTGTGACATGTCTTAATTTCTTGTTCTCACTCTTTTTTTATTTTTGGATTATGTGTCTATTGGTATTGTATTGGCAGATATTGCTGCACTGTTGGAGCTAGAATCATAAGATGTCTATATGTAGAGGACTTCCAACAAAATACTCTTGTGGATGTGAAAAGCCTCCTGCATGTTTACCCCTCAAGGCTTTCCAACCTCCAGGACTTGGAGATGAAATGTACAAACCCACTAGACCTGTAAGCCATTCCTCTCTCTACTTGGCAATGAGTTCACACGCTCTTACACTCTTGCTCAAGGCTCTTATAAAGGTTCTTCCACACAGGCTAAACAGGCACACTCACACTCCCAACTCTCAGCCTGCTAATTAGATGATCCCACTGTGGCCAGTTTAATATCCTTCAGAGTTGGATAAGGTATCACACTCTTTTTATTCACACCTAAAGATGTAAAATCTTAATTTGAGCCAGTTTGCTACAGCAGTAAAACAATCCTGCAGCAACAGGAAATTGGCATTTTTATGTGGATCATAACTAATGGACATTTTTGTCGGGGTTGATGCACAAAATGAAGTCTGAAATTTAAAAATGGAAATTAGAAACATCAGAAGCCTTTTTAAACCTTGAATACACTACAAGTTTTACTGCAAGAGGGTGATCAAATTAAGATCCTACATCTGTACAGCTCATCTCTGTGGTCTTACACTCTGTGTGCATGATTAGCTAAGGAGACTGAACATCATTGTATTTTTTTCATTAGAAGTAACATTCAGATAGTATTTGAGGATGTATCAAACCGTTATCCTCCCAGCCACTCTCCCCCTGCTAGCCACAGCTATGGTAGAGACAGTAAACATGACAGTGGAGTGGAGAGGCAGTGAGGTGTGCAGTGCAGTGCTCTACAGTAATTGCTATGCTGAACATGCAGTCCTGATGATTTTCACTCCAGCAGCAGCAGCACTGCCTTGGCCAGGGTGAGCTGTTGGTTTCCCTGCTGTGCTGCATCCAAACAGATCCACAGGCCTGCCCTGGTACTGGTTGTCTCAAGCACTGATGCTCACCCTATTCACTCACCCCTTCTCATTATCTCTACACGCTTCAGCGTTGTGATACACAGTGTAGGCCCCAGAAAGAATATAAAATATTTTTCAGGCCTCCCGAGTGGCGCAGCGGAATAAGGCGCTGCATCGCAATGCTAGAGGCGTCACTACAGACCCAGGTTTGATCTTGGGCTGTATCACAACCGGCTGTGATCGGGAGTCCCATAGGGCGGCGCACAATTGGGTTAGGGGAGAGTTCGGCTCGTTCTAGCGACTCCTTGTGGCGGGCCGGGGGCGCCTGCAGGCTGACCTTGGTTGTCAGGTGAACAGGCACATTTGGTGGGTCATGTTTCAGAGGACGCATGACTCGATCTTTGCCTCCCGAGCCCGTTGGGGAGTTGCAACGATGAGACAAGATAGAAATTGGGGAGAAAAAATCTAATATATATATATTTTTCAAATGAGCTAGCAACATTTTGTGGCCAGTAGTCTCCGAACTACACTCTACATTATTAGACTACATAAGCTTTTTGCGAGTAGTTATTGGTTAGTATTGAGGGTTTAACGTGGTTTAACTAGAAATCCTGTGTCACATTTGGCAAAAAACAATCTGGGATTGTATAATACAGACCAGCCCTGTTTTGGATAGAATCACTTTACTGTAAATCACAACTGAGCAGAAACAATGCATCAGGGGTTTCAGAATTGAGTGGGGCATCATTGAGTGGGCTCTCTAAAATACCCTTTAAATAAACACCAGAACAATGATTCATCCAGATTAATTATACTTTCAACAAAATACAGAGTGGTCATTTCCACCGTGATCTAGTCTAGTAGCACATCTCCTTTCTGTTGCCACCAGCCAGCCATGCTGCAGCCTCTCAGGCACTGCACACTTCAAAGCCACACAACAGATTCAAGCTTCATTTCAGATTGCTTTATTTCATTTTGAGTGAAAGGGGAGGAAAGTTTAGGGAAGACACCGTTCTATTGGATGGACTGAATAAGAGACGAGTTCTAGCAGCGCATGTTCTACAGACAAACTCCACAACACGGCAGCGTGGTAAAATTACACGGCACAGAAAGACAAGGAAATTTCATAACATTACTAATAACAAAACATGTAAATAACAGATTTATGAAATCTCTACTTATGGGAATATATCAGCAGCTGAGAGGCAACAGAACTGGACTGCTGCTTTCAAAATGCATTGAGGTTTATTTGAAGACAAAAAAGTGCTAAATTACTTTTTCTCCTGATCAGTCTAGTGTTTCTGCTGAGAGAGTGGTGGGTGTGGCAGAGGGGGAAATAGGGTCCAGTGTGTTTGCCTCTGTTTACATACAATAAGTATTTTCTCCAGTGGCAGAAAAATAAATACTGCAACCTTTCACTCTAGAGATTTATTTCAACAGCGTTCCTCCAGAGCAATATTGATTCATGCAAACATTTCTGAAAAACACAACACACAGAGAGAGTAGAATCTATTCCAAAATGAACTGTTGTGCATTTCTCCCAAATGCCTCAAGTATTTCAGATTTTCATGGTGGACATTATATCCAGTATTCCATCCTGTTTTCCAGATTTTGAAATGTTTCCCTTTTTAAGGTAAAATTTTTTAAATAATAATTCAAGTCACATACCAAACGTACTTGAGGACATGTAGGTAGTATCCCCATAGTCCTACTACATCGTCTGTGATCTTGTGATGGAAGCCTATACTAATATAGCACGTCAAATACAATGGAACAATAATTTTTTGCTATTTCAGCCCTAGATTTTGTTTTGAGAACAATATCAAATTATGCAAATTTGTGCTACAGCAATATTTCACTATACAACAATTATTTTGCACATATTTTTCACTGGCACAATTACTGTATGAGCTGACTTCACAAATGTTTTCTTTTATTAACCATGCAAAAATGCTCATCCATTCATCCTTTGACGCTTTCATCTGACATCTGCATGTACAAATATGCCAAACTAATGTATAAAATCAAAGATCAGGCAAGGAAATAGATTTTTGGGATTTTTTTACCTACAGTTAAAAGCTAAAAGATAACAAATTAGTTGTGGTACGACATGCCCACAGAACATTTAGGTTCAGCTGGAGGTTTTAAATGATCCCCAAAACAGGATGTGTATGGTGTGTACTGGCCAAATACTATCATAGTCTTTTTTTACCCATATGGTATAATACATTTTAAAGAGTATACCTGAGAAAACAAAATTAAACCACTTTATGCTTTACATAAAACATGGACATTTCCTCCTCATATCACCATGACACAACAGTCAATAAACTAAAGTAAAACCATAGTAGCGTTAAGCTTCTAATGGTTGTGTATACTGCAGGCTATCACGTAAAGTCAGCATCGGTGTTCTTATCCATTACTGCATTACTGTCATAGTGTGCCAGGCCTAGCAGGCATAGCACGCAGACAAGAGGAGGTGAACTGAACACTCTGACTGACATAATAATGCACTATAGCTACTGCTAAAGAGGTAATGGCCAACATCAACATAATCCATTCACATGAGATGAAAAGCAGTTCAATGGGATTATATGACCTTGCTGTGGGGGAAGGTCAAATGCAGTTTCCCTTTTCAAAATGGTTGCTTAAATTGCACTAGCAGTAAAACATTGGCAAATGTAAAGTATCAAAAAAGTCAAATCTCTAATGCTACTTTATAAAATAAATAGCAAAAATATATGTTCAGAAATCAAGGACTCTAATAAATAATATTAACAACAACTACATTACATAAAGCTCTAATGCCCACAGAACATAAGGGTATACAATACAAACACACCAAAGTACCATTGGTTCACATTGCACTATGGTGAAAGTCACAATGACAGCCAATTTTTACACTCTCCAATTGTCTTTTACTGATGCAATTACAGCAGAATCAAAATTGTTTCATTTCTTCCATTATTCCATGAGACATTTATCAGAGAAGCCATTTTTGCAGAGAAGGTGCTTGAATTATATTGCTTTACAATAGGATCTGGTCAGCTCCAATACAACTTACTAGGACATTATGTTGCTCTTCTGTAAAAGCTTGTTTTGTCCTTCACTTGTTTGTTGTCTCTGTCCGATCTTGTTGTACATTTTAGTCTGAACATAGCTACAGTACAATACATCAATAAATGCCTGCAGACGCCCACACATCTGTTCAGTAATCAGTACTGGTTGTGATTGTCTTTTGTCATTCCCTCAGAATTAATCGTCAACAGGAATGTTTGTCAGAATCTATAGTGAAACCACCTCCTTCAAGCACCAACCATCATTTTTCCTCATCTTCCTTTCTCCCCAACCTGGTCTCAGAGCATTTCGTATTACTCTGTATATAAATCTGTGACACTCCATTTAGCATTTATGCTACGTTTCGTTTCGTATGGTATGTATAATTTGTTGATGTCCATCACCCATTTTGTATGATATATTACGAATTACATTTCGTATTATATATTACGAATTTTCTAAACGTACAATATGTTACGAATTTGCAAAACGTACTATATGTTACGAATTCTATCTAGGTGGCTAACTTTAGCTAGCTGTATAACGTTAGCTAGGCTGGGGGTTAGGGGTCAGGGTTAGGGGAAGGGTTAGCTAAAAGGGTTAAGGTTAGGATCAGGGGAAGGTAAGTAGCTAAGTATCTAAAAAGTAGTAAGTAGTTGAAAAGTTGCTAGAGTTGTCCGTGATGAGATTTGAATTTGCAACCTTTGGGTTGCTAGACATTCGAGTTATATGCCCGACCAACCACCCTACTTTCGTTTTTTTGCCTTAAGTAACCATTTGTCTTATGTAACCATACGAAACGTAACGTATCCTAATAATTTCAGTGTCGAGGATTTACATTTACTATGTTACGTCTAGTCTATGAGACCAGGCTGTTCTCCCACCTCTTCCTTTAACCAGGAAGATCGTTCTCTGTTACTTTAACTTCGTATGTAAGTGTTTATACAGTGTGTGTATGTGTGTGCACGTAGCCTGGAAGCTAATGACCAATCTCTACACACAGATTTCAATGGGCGTGGCCACCAAGATGCGTCCGGACCCTCCATTGTCACGGGAGACACGTTCGTAGCTGCTGGTGGAGGAGGGGGAGCCGGTGGAGGAGTAGTGTCCGCCCATGGGCTCCATCAGGCTCTGCTGCTTTAGCCTGTCCACCAGCACGTCCTCTTCAGATGACGACGAGCTGAGCTCCACCTGGGGCCCACTTCCCACCGACCCTCCTCCCGCAGTGCTGCTGCTGCCCGGCTCATTGTCCAGCATCCAGTGGTGGTTGAAGTAGCTAAAAACCTCCTTAATGGAGCAACGGCGCTCCTGCTCAATGGACAGGAGCCTACGGAACATGCGCAGCCCCTCGTCTGTGAAGCGCCGCCACTGAGAGGGCACCGTGCCCGTCCGGCGCCGCTGCCAGCGCACAAACTCCTGGTAGAAGGCGTCCGACGGCAGGGCCTTCTCCCAGGGGAAGTTGCCGGTGAGCATGCAGAAGAGGAGGACACCGAAGGCCCACACATCAGTGCTGTAGTCCACGCAGAAGCCCTCGTGCTGCGAGGCGTCGCACAACTCCGGTGCCGTGTACGGGATGGTTCCGCTGACACGCTTCACTGGGGAGCCGGCACGCCGCGTCATACCAAAGTCTGACAGCTTGACCTTACGGCACTCTTTGTCAAAGATAAGGATGTTCTCAGGCTTGATGTCCCGGTGGACTAGCTTCTTACAGTGCAGGTAGTCCAGGGCGATGGCCACCTGGTGGACACAACGCTTAGCCACCGTCTCTGGAAGACCAACCTAAACAGAGAAGAGTACACACTGAGGTCAAACAATCCACCAGCAAGTAAAACATTTAAGCCATCCATGAGAATGTGTGTTCGGGCCATAAGCCAAGAACTCTCCACTGTAAATGTTGACTAGGGGTTATCAGGTATTACATTAGTTATAGAAAATAACTTTCTATAAATAGTCTTCAATGGATGACGGGTGGTTAGATAATGACTTGGATTATGTTGCTATCTGAGCTATTTCTAAAAATAGATATACAGCACCAATATCTCACATTCCTTTTACACATGAACATTTATCATGTAAAATCTGTACATTATCCTTCAGCTGGAAATCAAATTGCTTATATGTTATTCATATTTCAGACATTATGTTGAGAGCCTTCTTTTGTAACAGCAGATGAATACATCTCTGTTACTGTTCATCTCACCTGAGGGGGAATGATGTCGAAGAGGTCTCCTGCCAGGGCATACTCCTGAGCGAAGACGTAGTAGTCGTCTGTCTCAAAGGCAATGCCGAACATGTTGATGATAAAGGGGCAGGGAGACAGGTAGAGAGAGATGCTGTACTCCCTTAAGAAGCTCTTCAGTTTGGTTGTTTTCTTCCTCAAGAACTTCAGAGCCATCTTAGTGCCTAGGACATAATGTACAGTACTGGATGAGAAATGTTCCACCACCGATTTTCTCATAGTAGAGTCCTATGAGACAGTTAGTTGCACAAAATTTAGGCTTGTAAATAAACTAAACTGATATTAATTGAAAAAAAACCTGTCTGGGATTAATTCAATTTAGTGAGGTTACAGGATTTCATCCAAGACTACATTTTTTTCGCTAGAGGGGATTTATAAATATTCCAAAGCCTCTGTCAGAATAGTTTAGTCACAACACCATCCTCTTTACCTACAGAGAGGAGGGGATGGGGCTGCATGGGCACTTCAGTTTGATGCAGCGGATTTGGCAGTAAATTGAAAGTGACTACATAAAAAAGTGTTGCAGTAAACACGTAATGAAATAGAGCCAGTAAGTGCAACACTAATAAAATTAGAGCCAGTGATTGGGAGGGGAGAGCTGCTTTTCCTTTGACTGTCTGTAAATCCTTGTGATTCATATTCACTCAGTATAAAAAACATTAAGAACACCTTTCCATGTCAGACTGACAGGTGAATCTAGGTGAAAGCTATGACCCCTTATTGATGTCACTTGTTAAATCCAACTCAATATTAGGAAGGTGTTCCTAATGTTTGTTGGTATACGCAGTGTATTACGAAAAGACACAGGAAGCATGACATGGATTCTGTCATCTGGGAGGAATAGCGCAGAGCAATCTGGAAGGAAATGTGACGCTTGGCATTCAGGTCAAATAGTTCAATCTTGGTTTCATCAGACCAGAGAATCTTGTTTCTCATGGTCTGAGAGTCCTTTAGGTGCCTTTTGGCAAATCCCAAGCTGGCTGACATGTGCCTTTTACTGAGGAGTGGCTTCCGTCTGGCCACACTACCATATTGGCCTGATTGGTGGAGTGCTGCAGAGATGGTTGTCCTTCTGGAAGGTTCTCCCATCTCCACAGAGGAACTGAAGCTCTGTCCGAGTGACCATCGGGTTCTTGCTCACCTCCCTGACTAAGGCCCTTCTCCCACGATTGCTCAGTTTGGGCGGGTGGCCAGCTATAGGAAGTGTCTTGGTCTTTCCAAACTTCTTCTATTTAAGAATGATGGAGGCCCCTGTGTTCTTGGGGACCTTCAATGATGCAGACATTTTTTGGTACCCTTCCCCAGATCTGTACCTTGACACAATCCTGTCTCGGAGCTCTACAGACAATTCCTTCAACATGGCTTGGTTTTTGCTCCGACATGCACTATCATCTGTGGGACCTTACATAGACAGGTGTGTGCCTTTCCAAATCATGTCCAATCAATTTACTTTACCATAGGTGGACTCCAATCAAGTTGTAGAAACATCTCAAGGATGATCAATGGAAACAGGATGCACCTGAGCTCAATTTCAAGTCTCATAGCAGAGTCTGAATACTTATGTAAATAAGGTATTTCTGTTTAGATGTTTATACACTTGCAAAAAAACAACAACGGTTTTCTCATTGTCGTTATGGGGTATTGTGTGTAGATTGATGAGGATTTGTATTTATTTAATACATTTTAGAAGGCTGTAACATAACAACATGTATGCTTTCCGAATGCTCTGTATATTTTGGGGTTTTCATAAAAGTCCTCTTGGGTTTCTAAACTCACCTGCACACATCTTTACTGTACCTTGTTTTTTTAATGTCACTGTTTGTCTTTCACTTGTCTTTTTTTGTGTGAATAAATTAAACTAAAACTACACCAACTGATATGATCGTTGATATGGTAAAAATGGAATGTTGGTAAAAACGGAATGTTGAACTATTAAAATCAATAGAGAAAATTGTATTGGGAAAATATTTACACTGCAAATACAAACTAATATTGTCTCTCTATAGTCGTATACAAAAGTGAACACTAAATAGTAATTGAACATACTGTACATTATGAAGAGGTTTAGATGGATATTCACTCACAGAGAAATTGTGAAAATTAATTGAAAATTTATAAATTGAAAATTAATTGAAAATGAATAAATTAACTAAATCAGATTTGAAAGTGAAGAACTGTAATGATAGCTTGCTTCAAAATGATTTGATCTCCTAATATTGTCACGACTTCGGTCCCTCTTCTTGTTCGGGCGGTGTTCGGCGTTCGACGTCACCGGTTTTCTAACCATCACCACTCCCCTTTTCGTGTGTCTGTTGGTTTTGTCTTGAGTGTACACACCTGTTATTAATTTTCTCCCAATCACGCCCCTGTTATAATTCCTTCCTTTCCCCTCTTTCCCTTGTGCGTGATTGTGATAGTTGTACTCTGTGTCATTGCTACTTTCCCAGTCTGTGTACTGTGGGTATTTGATTTTGGTTCTCGGTATTCTGGGTGGCTTGTGTTGCGCCCGTTTATTTATATGTTTGTGTGGGTATTTTTGCCTTTGCCAGTGTGCATTGTGGTTTCGTCTGGCAACATTATTAAATACCTTTTCACACGCAACTTACCTCCTGCGCCTGACTCCTTCTACTACTGAACCACAGACATTACAGAATCACGCACCGATAAATATGGAGTCAGCAGGAGCAGCAACACCTAACAGCGGAGTCGAGGAATTCGTCCGAGAACATTCAGTCATGTTACAACATCTTGGGGCCACTATGGATCGCGTTGTCCAAACTCTGGACCGCTAGGAGAGACAGGAGGTCTCCCCAGCGCCTCGACCACCCCAACCAGGTCTGGCTCCACCTAGCCCTCCGGAATCCGGACCCAGTGGGATTCGTCTCTCCCTTCCCAGGGAGTATGATGGGACAGCAGCACGGTGCCAGGGGTTTTTACTACAACTGGACCTCTACCTGGCCACCGTGCATCCAGCTCCCTCAGGAAGGGAGAGAGTGTCCGCTCTTGTCTCCTGTCTCACTGGGAGGGCGCTGGAGTGGGCCACGCCGTGTGGGGAGAAGGAGACGCAGCGTTGGACCACTTTGAAGAGTTCACCCGTCGCTTCCGAGCGGTATTTGACCATCCTCCCGAGGGGAGAGCGGCGGGGGAGTGGCTCTTCCATTTGAGACAGGGGACAAGGAGCGCCCAGGAGTTCGCCCTCGAGTTTCGGACGTTGGCTGCTGCCTTACCCGCTGCCTCTCATTGCCACGGCGATTGAGTCAATGCACAGGGTGCGCTTCTTCACGAAACTGGATCTCAGGAGCGCATACAATCTGGTGCGTATCCAGGAGGGAGACGAGTGGAAGACAGCGTTTAGTACCACCTCAGGCCATTATGAGTACCTCGTCATGCCGTACGGGCTGATGAATGCTCCCGCAGTGTTCCAATCCTTTGTAGATGAGATTTTCCGGGACCTGCACGGGCAGGGTGTAGTGGTGTATATCGATGACATTCTGATATACTCCGCTACACGTGCCCGAGCATGTGTCTTTGGTACGCAAGGTACTTGGAAGAATGTTGGAGCATGACCTGTACGCCAAGGCTGAGAAATGCTTGTTCTTCCAGCAGGCCGTCTCCTTCCCAGGATATCGCATTTCCACGTCCGGGGTGGAGATGGAGAGTGACCGCATTGCTGCCGTGCGTAATTGGCCGACTCCCACCACGGTAAAGGAGGTGCAGCGATTTTTAGGGTTTGCCAATTATTACCGGAGATTTATCCGGGGGTTTTGGTCAGGTCGCGGCTCCCATTACTTCACTGCTGAAGGGGGGTCCGGTTCGTCTGCAGTGGTCAGTTGAGGCGGACAGGGCTTTTGGGCACCTAAGGGCTTTGTTCACTTAGGCACCCGTGCTGGCTCACCCGGATCCTTCTTTGGCGTTCATAGTAGAGGTGGACGCGTCCGAGGCTGGGATAGGAGCTGTGCTCTCCCAGCGCTCGGGCACCCTGCCAAAGCTCCGCCCCTGTGCCTTTTTTTCTAAGAAGCTTAGTCAGGCGGAACGGAACTATGATGTGGGGGACCGGGAGTTGTTGGCTGTGGTCAGGGCCTTGAAAGCATGGAGACACTGGCTTGAGGGGGCTAAACACATTTTCTCATCTGGACTGACCACCGTAACCTGGAGTACATCCGGGCAGCGAGGAGATTGAATCCTCGTCAAGCAAGGTGGGCCATGTTCTTTACTCGTTTTGTGTTTACCATGTCTTACAGACCAGGTTCCCAGAACCAGAAGGCAGACGCGCTGTCCCGGCTTTATGACACAGAGGAGCGGCCCATGGATCAGACTCCCATACTCCCGGCTTCCTGCTTGGTAGCGCCGGTTGTGTGGGAGCTGGACGCGAACATTCAGCAGGCGTTACGTACAGAGCCTGCTCCCCCCCAGTGTCCCGTTGGGCGTATGTACATTCCGACTGCTGTTTGTGACCAGTTGATCTATTGGGCCCACACGTCACCCTCCTCTGGTCATCTTGGGATCGGTCGGACAGTGCGCTGCCTGACTGGGAAGTACTGGTGGCCCACCTTGGGTAAGGACGTGAGGGTTTATGTTTCCTCCTGCCCGGTGTGCGCCCAGTGTAAGGCTCCTAGACACCTACCCAGAGGTAAGCTAAATCCCTTACCCGTTCCACAACGGCCGTGGTCACATCTATCAGTGGATTTCCTAACTGATCTCCCTCCTTCTCGGGAACACCATGATCCTGGTCGTTGTGGATCGATTCTCTAAGTCCTGTTGTCTCCTCCCTCTGCCCGGTCTTCCTACGGCCCTACAAACTGCGGAGGCCCTGTTTAACCACGTCTTCCAGCACTACAGGGTGCCCGAGGATATAGTGTCTGATCGAGGTCCCCAGTTCACGTCGAGAGTCTGGAAGGTGTTCATGGAACATTTGGGGGTCTCGATCAGCCTTACCTCGGGTTTTCACCCTGAGAGTAATGGGCAGGTGGAGAGAGTGAACCAGGATGTGGGCAGGTTTCTGCGGTCCTATTGCCAGGACCGGCCAGGGGAGTGGGCGGCGTTCGTACCCTGGGAAGAAATGGCACAGAACTCGCTTCACCACTCCTCCACTAACCTCTCCCCCTTCCAGGTTGTGTTGGGGTACCAGCCGGTTCTGGCACCATGGCATCGGAGTCAGACCGAGGCTCCTGCGGTGGACGATTGGTTCAAGCGCGCGGAGGAGACCTGGGAGGCGGCCCATGGTCACCTCCAGCACGCGCTGGCTTTCTGGCGCAGCGCGGACCATCACCGCAGTGAGGCCCCGGTGTACGCACCGGGGGACAGGGTCTGGCTCTCGACCCGAAACCTGCCCCTCCGCCTGCCATGCCGGAAGCTGGGTCCGTGGTTTGTGGGGCCATTTAAAGTCCTGAGGATAGTGAACGAGGTGTGTTACAGGTTACAGCTCCTTCCTGATTATCATATTAACCCCTCGTTCCATGTGTCTCTCCTCAGGCCGGTGGTGGTTGGTCCGCTCCAGGACTCTGAGGTACGGGAGGTTCCTTCGCCCCCTCTGGACATCGAGGGGGTCCTGGCGTACTCCGTCCGCTGCATCCTGGATTCGAGACGCCGGGCGGGGGGCCTTCAGTATCTCATGGAGTGGGAGGGGTACGGTCCGGAGGAGAGGTGCTGGGTTCCGGTGTCGGATATATTGGACCCTGAACTGCTGCGGGAGTTTCATCGTCGCCGGCCGGATCGCCCTGCGCCTCGCCATCCGGGCCGTCCCGAGGCTGGTGTCGGCGCGCCGCTGGAGCCGCGCGTCAAGGGGGGGGGTACTGTCACGACTTCCGCCGAAGTCGGTCCCTCTTCTTGTTCAGGCGGTGTTCGGCGTTCAACGTCACCGGTTTTCCAACCATCACCACTCCCCTTTTCGTGTGTCTGTTGGTTTTGTCTTGAGTGTACACACCTGTTATTAATTTTCTCCCAATCACGCCCCTGTTCTATTCCTTCCTTTCCCCTCTTTCCCTTGTGCGTGATTGTGATAGTTGTACTCTGTGTCATCGCTACTTTCCCAGTCTGTGTACTGTGGGTATTTGATTTTGGTTCTCGGTATTCCGGGTGGCTTGTGTTGCGCCCGTTTATTTATGTTTGTGTGGGTATTTTTGCCTTTGCCAGTGTGCATTGCCTTTGCCAGTGTGCAATGTCTGGCGACATTAAATACCTTTTCACACGCAACTTACAGTGAGGGAAAAAAGTATTTGATCCCCTGCTGATTTTGTATGTTTGCCCACTGACAAAGAAATGATCAGTCTATAATTGTAATGGTAGGTTTATTTGAACAGTGAGAGACAGAATAACAACAAAAAAATCCAGAAAAACGCATGTGAAAAATGTTATCAATTGATTTGCATTTTAATGAGGGAAATAAGTATTTGACCCGCTCTCAATCAGAAAGATTTCTGGCTCCCAGGTGTCTTTTATACAGGTAACGAGCTGAGATTAAAAGCACACTCTTAAAGGGAGTGCTCCTAATCTCAGCTTGTTACCTGTATAAAAGACACCTGTCCACAGAAGCAATCAATCAATCAGATTCCAAACTCTCCACCATGGCCAAGACCAAAGAGCTCTCCAAGGATGTCAGGGACAAGATTGTAGACCTACACAAGGCTGGAATGGGCTACAAGACCATCGCCAAGCAGCTTGGTGAGAAGGTGACAACAGTTGGTGCGATTATTCGCAAATGGAAGAAACACAAAAGAACTGTCAATCTCCCTCAGCCTGGGGCTCCATGCAAGATCTCACCTCGTGGAGTTGCAATGATCATGAGAACGGTGAGGAATCAGCCCAGAACTACACGGGAGGATCTTGTCAATGATCTCAAGGTAGCTGGGACCATAGTCACCAAGAAAACAATTGGTAACACACTACGCCGTGAAGGACTGAAATCCTGCAGCGCCCGCAAGGTCCCCCTGCTCAAGAAAGCACATATACATGCCCGTCTGAAGTTTGCCAATGAACATCTGAATGATTCAGGGGACAACTGGGTGAAAGTGTTGTGGTCAGATGAGACCAAAATGGAGCTCTTTGGCATCAACTCAACTCGCCATGTACCGTCAAATCTTGGGTGAGAACCTCCTTCCCTCAGCCAGGGCATTGAAAATGGGTCGTGGATGGGTATTCCAGCATGACAATGACCCAAAACACATGGCCAAGGCAACAAAGGAGTGGCTCAAGAAGAAGCACATTAAGGTCCTGGAGTGGCCTAGCCAGTCTCCAGACCTTAATCCCATAGA
>QNTS01000042.1:1415272-1432208 GCA_003317085.1 Hucho hucho
CCCTGGTCTCCCCTGGTCTCCCCCTGCTCTCCCCCAGCCCGAGCCCATCTGCCCCCCTTGCAGGACCTGCTCGGGACAATGCCTGTCCCTATTAAGATTCCACGCACCAACCCAACTGTAAATTCCCATGACGGGTCAGCCACTGCTCTTTTCTCTCCTGACATCACCACCTCTCTGTAATTCTTGGTACAGATTAAAGGATTAGCAATGCTACCAAAATAGCGGTAAATTACCGTTAGCGCCCAAAACCACCGAGGTTGAGCAGAGAGCAGGAGCACTCTATGGTCAATGTCATAACCAGGGAAATGACATGATTGATTTCTGTGAAAGTGGGTAATGTTCAATAGTACATAATTTTCATAACAATATATAAGACAAGGGCCATTGATCGTAATGAGTTCTGATTATGATCAACAAAATGTAAGCTTTAGTAAAGCCCTATTTACACACAACCACACAGGGGGTCAGGGAGCTTTAAGCACACAGTAAGCACTTACACACAATCAAATGTTACACAGAGCATTTGTCTCTGATTAAGAGATGAGGGAACTAGCTGGTGTTAATCAACAGGAAAGGCCATGGACTGCTATTAGATTCTACTGGACTAACAGGCTTTTATTATCTAACCTGTTGTTTGGATATGACCTGGGACTGTGATATCTGAAATCAGAAATATTCAGGATTCTCACAATGTTTTAGATAAAGTGGCATCAAATTTATAGACTCACTCTCTTTTGCTAGGTGTTTGACTCAACGATTGTATCCCTTGAGAAAAGTCAATGTACTGTATAGGACAGGTGTACTAGACTACTATTTGAAAATGTCCGGCGGTCACACACATTTCCTAAGATTTAGATAGCTGGTTAGTCTAATTTACCCATCTAGCTAACATGGACTAGTAGTAATTCACTGAACATTTCTGACAGGTTAGAAATAGCTCTCTAAGGTCTGTCAGTGAATGCCATAACAAGAAGAAAACTGCCCATGCACTTCCAAATTTCGAAATTGCACTTCTGCATTCTACAATTACAACTCTCAACAGCAGTAAGTTGAAAGCACAGCTGAGTTCCTAAATACAATTACACATACAATTAAAATGTAATTTCTGTCGGGACCCGCGGTCCGTATTGGCCCCGTTCTGGGTCTTGATCCGGACCGCGGTCCGCTTGTTGAGTATGGCTGGTATAGGACTTATATAAAAGTGTTAGACTCTTACACATTGTTTGAGACATCGCTAGAGAAAGCTGACCTGCTTTAGGGAGGGGGACGTCATTGTTATCCATGGAAGTTAACCCTGGAAGTTTCCCTCCCAGTTACGGAAAAGATGTTTAGTCCTTTCCTCCCCTTTCTCCGCTCAACTCCTCCCCCACAGAATAAATCATAACCAGAGAGCAGCCCGCTCACTTCCCCCTCCCATCCACTCCTACAGATGACCTCATGAGTAGAGCCTCAAAAAACAATAGGCCTGAGGAGGAAATGGCCTTTCCTCTACACATGGAATCCACCCTACAGGGAGAACATGACCTTTACACAGCCATAACAGCTCTTTATTCCTCCAGTGACCTGTAGTTTCTGTCCAAGGTCAACAGAGTTGAAGAGATGAAGGGAGGATGAGGGCTTTCCTTCACCTGTCATATCAAGCACCTTGTGTCAACCTGCAGCCACTGGGGACAAATACGCACCAGGGTCTCCTGCGTCAAGCAGACAAATTCTTCCTTTAATGGAGCCTGTCAATAATTGGTGGGTTTATATTACGAGGGAGGCACTAGCGACCTAACTCCAGGGGTTAGGTACATGAGCCACAGTGTGAGCCGAGGTGACTGTATTTGCTGTGACAGGAGTTTTACATCACTTCAATCAAAACCTGCAGAGTGAGGGAAAGGCCATGAAGGGATCCTCTGTTATTCTTTGTCTTCGTAATTTATCCAAGGTGATTGAGACAGGATCAGTTTCTTTTAGGATTGCTATGTACAGTATGTGCCCCCCACTGTTACAGCATCATCAATCCTCTGTTATGATTGGTCAATAACACACTTCAACGGCCACATGGCTTTTTATGCTTCTTTTCTATCAATCAGAGTTGTTTGTAACTGGATGCTCTGTATGTAGCTTGACTGTATGCCATAGCCCTCTGTGTTACCTTTCCTGTGCTGCCGTGCTGCTCTCTCCTGCAGGTCTGCCTCCAGCTCAGACTGAGACAGCTCCATGCCCTGGGGGGTGTTGGGGGGTGTCAGCAGGCAGGAGGGGTCCAGAGCCAGGCTTTTGTGGCAGCCCAGGTCAGCCTGGCCCCTCCTAGGTAGGGCGTTCTGAAGCTCCAGACTCTTCAGCTTGTGGGTCAGCTCTGCCTCTGCTAGGCAGCAGCTCAGGTCACCATGAGACCCTCGGGCCTGAGGGGGTGCCACAGGGCTCAAAGAGTCCACCTCTGCCCTGAGCGAGGGGCAGGGAACTGGGTCAGGGACCACCACTGTGACAGAGGGCAGGGAGGGTGAAGTCGCAGACTTGGCGTCTGTAGCTGTCCCACTGAGTGCCTGAAGGGAGGGAGAAGTCAATAAAACAGAGATGGAAAAACATGAAGTTAAAATGTCTCATTTACTGAGCACCACTAGTCCAGGGCTGCCACTGGCCTCTCATTAGATTGTATATTTGTAAAATCTGGGTACACAGAGTCAGAAGGCCAGGTTACCTGCTGTGTTGTTTGACTGGTGGGGAGACTACGGATGAAATCCTGCAGACGGCAGAGCTGCTCAAACAGAGCGGGCTCCGTGATTGGTTTACCCAACTCCAGGTGGAAGGTGTTGCTAGGCAGGATAAGGGGAGGGTGGTTGTCAAAACTCTCCAGGATGTCAGCTAGAGGAGGAGGGAAATACAGGACATCATTAAAGACAGAAGACGTGACTCAGAAAAGATTACAACAGAAGCTCTGGAAGAGCATTCTCACGGTGTACACTACATTATTTATACTTATATCTTTTTACTTCATTGACTTAATTACATCTGATTTGTAGGTTAATCCTTAAGATTGTCCAGTTTCAGAAAGACAGTCATGGCCTCTAGGACAAGATAAAGTTCCCCCCAGTGGGTGCCAGCGGGAGTTGGGCCATTCACACAGAAGAGGTGAGGTGACAGGGGACAGAGAGGGGAGACAGTCCTATATTGCGAGGGGTGGATTTGAGAGTTAACTCTGATGAGATTGATTGGGCTGGACAGGGTTCTCCTCCCTAACCTCCCCCCCTGCACCCATGCTCCAATTTAGAGTTAGACTGGGACAGGCAGACAGGATTACTCTGGGGAACACACTCAGCCACTCTCAGACACAACAGGGAATAGGCCTCTAGTTACTAACCCTATCAGGGCATGGGAGGGCATGGGTCTGATCTGATTGAATCTTGGCAGAGTGAGTGTGTGTACACAAGCGTACAGACTACATAGGCTATGTGAATTTGTTTGTGTCCAAGAAACACGTGTTGCAAAATATGGCTTATACACTTGAACGTGTCTGTTTGGCTACCCGCCGTGATTCTGCTGTATCTGTGTTCCACTCACTGGTCCTGAGGGCAGCCTCTGCCTCGTCTGGCGAGGGGTTCCAGTCTGCAGGACAGGCCCTGCCTGGGTTATACTCCCTCAGCATGTGGTGCAGTTGGGCTGGGTTCAGAGGCTTGAACTCAGTCCTCAGAGAGCTCCATGACGCCTGAAACACACACACACACACATATGTACACTCACACGTTACAAGAATATCAAAGTACAGCCACAAGGACCATGATACAAGGAATATGATTGCATATTTCACAAAAGAGTAAACATAGAATTTAAATGCAAGAGCTGGCAGAGTTGTTTGATGTCATTGTTGTTAGTGAAACTAAAAATGACAGGGTAGCATTTCCTCAGTGAGGTTATTTCCACACAAAGCTATTAGTGTAAAAAATATTTCAAACCACAAATTTGTCCAAGTACTGTAATTGCATGTTTGTGCCATTCCAATGACAGATTATGTGGTGATGAATTCATTGGGAAAATAAATCTAGGGCTGAAGTCATGTCAACCTCTGTCACTGTCTGTAGTAATAATAAGATCAACAGAAATGAGAAATGTTCAAATGCTTGATTGTGGAAGTCAATGTTCCTGAATGTCACATTTGCCATCTATATGGCTAAACATTGCTGAGTCATAAACGTCAAGCGTCAGATGTCATCAGAAGATGTGCTAATTACAGAGTCTAGATTCCTGTATGTGTTATATGACTATGAACAATCAGGTGTTTGTTATCCTCTCAGTTGACCTCTTTCTGGTTAGTGGGAATAAACACAGGCTGGCCAGAAGGAGGAGTTATGGGAATGTTTCTAAGCAACTATTTCCTCATTCACTCAGACACACCTTGGAGAGCTGAGGTGTTTTAATGACTCAGTAACTAACCAGAAAGACATAGGTGAGTCATTTCAAGATGACATCATTGGCTTAGAGGTGTTATTGGTATGCTGATAGGCATTGTGTACAATATATCAGACCATATTTACCCTAGCCTTGTATCCCTTCATTCCTCCAATGAACACACCCTCTTTGTCGCATGACAACACAGAGGCTGGCCAGAAGGAGGAGTTATGGGAATGTTTATAAGCAATAGTGACTTATTTTTTTACATTATTTTAAGTCTACCGTTTCTGTATCTACTATCTGACTTGGTGTATCTCAGTCATAAGTGGCATAACATCATGGCATCAATGACACAATCTTCTTAACTTTGTATCATCAGTAATTACTGGAGACTGAGAGAGCTCAGCCATAACAAAACCATGCCACATCACTGGCAATTTACTATGTCCCTCACTCCCTCAAGCCTAGAACTCCAGATGGAAAACTGAGAATATGACAAGGGTGTGTGCTCCGTTTTCCCAACCACAACATCTGACCTCGTGCCATGGGAGTGATCCATACACAAAATCACCAGCCTCCTAGCAACCGTCCCCAGGAATAGTGGAGAGAGGCAGAATTTGACTGAGGGCAGACTGGTTCTACTACAAGGGAGCTGTTTTGGGGCTGTTACCATGGCTGCCTTCTGGTTAGATATTGAGAACAGGTGTTGTCTCATACTATATTAGCCCCTTATGGCTGGGGATTGAAGAGTAAAATGCTACACTGTCAGTCTGGTTGCACTTAGTCTCAGCAGGCTCCTTTCTCCATTCCTGGTGAATGAGTTCCATCAAAATAAAATCAGATCAAGATACTATAAACTCTGGATCTAAATTAATTATGAGGGCAGCTGCAGGAGAAAATACAACTTTCTGACTGAATGTGATGCTTTAGGGCTGTGCAAACTGTGGTTTTAAGATAAAACCCACAACTATCCACAACAACAACAGTGCTGTAATTGGGATGAGTAGGAGGTGATTATCTCATGTACTAACCCGGGAGAACATTACAAGCACATGACGTGTCCCACAGCCTTCCTGCAGCCCCTGTACATTCATAGAATGAGACATACAGTAGTGTGTCATGGCAGAGGTCACTCTTTTCTTTGAAGGTGACAGGGCTAAAGCCAGCCGTGTGTCATGGCAGAGGTCACTCTTTTCTTTGAAGGTGACAGGGCTAAAGCCAGCCGTGTGTCATGGCAGAGGTCACTCTTTTCTTTGAAGGTGACAGGGCTAAAGCCAGCCATGTGCCATGGCAGAGGTCACTCTTTTCTTTGAAGGTGACAGGGCTAAAGCCAGACTTGTGTCACACGCAGACTGGCAACAGGTTTTCCCTATCTCCCTTATCTTTCAGGTGTCATAAACATGACCAGAAAGAGGATATGTGTGTGTTTAACATTTATTCCTCCACTTATTTTTTTAACCTTTATTTAACTAGGCAAGTCAGTTAATAACAAATTCTTATTTACATTGACGGCCTAACCCAGCCAAACCTGAACTACGCTGGGCCAATTGTGAGCAGCCCTATGGGACTTCCAATCACGGCCAGATGTGATACAGCCTGGAATCGAACCAGGGACTGTAGTGACACCTCTTGCACTGAGATGCTGAGATGCAGTGCCTTGGACCGCTGCGCCACACGGGAGCCCCTTAGCTGGGTTGTTCTATATGGTGGTCTCTGTCTTTATGTCTCTAACTAGTCCACAGTGTTAACTAACTGAACCACCACCAGATATGTAAGGCTCAACTTCCCCCAGTAAACAGGATCCTCCTTTCAGTGGATTACAGAGAGAATGGCATGCTTAAGGAAGGATTAACTACTCAGTGGCACACAGTTTAAAGCCACAGGCATCAACAACATGGGATTCAAACATACATACAGTGAACCTGGCCGTGACCCCACTGTCCAATGATGTCTCAGGGGGAGTTGGGATATACAAAAAACACATTTTCAATTCACACGTGTATAATACACACTTGTACATGTGTGAAACAGGATAAATATAAGCACCCACCGAATTATTATTATGTCTATTTGTTGAAGTTATTGGTGCAAGGATTGCCTATCTTGGCAAAATGTGTATTTTCTTCATCAACAGATGAGAAGTCATTGCATAATACGAGATGTAGAGTACAATTTGGTGGGAAAAAATTCCATTGTTTCCCAGCATTATTTTCCCTTTCCCACAGCTCTGTCAGGCTTTTTTAATGATGTCATGTGGTGGCGTGTAAGTTCCACTCAGCTGACATCCGTCAGTTAAAATAAGCTTTCAGCTCTCTAACATTTTCCATCTGTCCTTACGTTGAAAAACACCTGTGGTCTACAATGGATACATTCAGAATAGCTACAGTGGACGAAAATGTTGTCATTAACATCCCATTG
Organism: Hucho hucho; assembly: GCA_003317085.1. NCBI lineage: Eukaryota > Metazoa > Chordata > Actinopteri > Salmoniformes > Salmonidae > Hucho > Hucho hucho. The sequence continues at coordinate 1,422,062 of QNTS01000042.1, forward strand.
CTTCATTACCATTACATCTGGATGTTGTCATTAACATCCCATTGCTTCATTACCATTACATCTGGATGTTGTCATTAACATCCCATTGCTTCATTACCATTACATCTGGATGTTGTCATTAACATCCCATTGCCTCATTACCATTACATCTGGATGTTGTCATCACACCGATAGTGTTAAGACCATACTTAGTCTAACTGTTCTCATAACAACAGAAGTGTGTATCGTACTACCGTACCTGAAACCTGCAGTATTGTTCCAGATCTGATAACTGGCCAGGGCAGGGGAATGTTTAGTAAGGTGCTATAGAGGTATTAAACCAACAGCCTGTGCACACACACCTTTTCCCACAGCTAGTGTGGCAGTGAACAAACAACATCTCTCACCCCACAATGGCCCATTCAAACTATATTCGCAATGTTATCATCTTATACCTACTTCAACAGTATCACCTCCATCAAAGAAAACATGCATTTCTAAGAGTAAAACCTAGTTAGCAACAAAATGTAGGGAAACAGATTCAGTGATGATTCATGAATGTTTTCAATGTTTTGCCAGATTTTCCTAAATAATTCCCAAAGGTTTCCCACTCGAGGCATGTTCTGTATGCCAATAATCTCCCGTGGGCAGATTCTGCATGTAGACCCAAGAATCTGCCGGGACTGAATGGGATGCGTGTGATAACAAACTGCAGTAGTTCCGGTCTTTGGGTTTTATCACTGATTATATGGACATATCAGGATTGAACGAAGGCGGGGCTTAAACTGCTTGGCTTCAAGTGAATCACGCGTGTGCCCACACGGATCGGAAGGGGGGAGGGGGCTTTGGATAACTTTTCTCTTTTTGTGAGGGTGGAGACTTCGCAAACTGCCGGAACTCTCAATTCCTAACATGTATAGACCCAGAAATAAATCACGCAGTTGACCAAATTAATAATGATTTTACTTTTAGGTTGACAGAGATTAGTGTACCAATAATGAACTAAGACACTTGGTGATGTACAGTCTAATACACTGTAAAATACCATTCTGATACACTATATATTCAGACTGCTTTGGACATCTTGGCTATAGTGTTATTTAGTGCTCTGACTCAGCAGACCAAATCAAAACAGGAAGTGAAAATAAAGGAAGTGCCCTCTGACCTGTAGGAGGTTCTCCTTGGGCGTAGCCAGAAGATTGACAGCAGCAGAGAGCTTCTGGAAGAACTCCACAGCTAGGTCCCCCAGGCCCATCCCCTGTATCCAGTCCATCAGCAGGTCCAGGTTGGCCCTGATCTGGACCCCTCTAGACCACTGGTAGAACCCACCTCCAGAGCCTGCAGAACAAAACACCACTCAGACATGCTCATGTCATTTCGATCATAGCTGTTGAGTATAATGAAACTTCTATAAGATGCAGCATGCTAGCAGATACCCATAGACTTCCAGTCATTGCGCTAACACTAGTTAGCATTGGCTCACGAAACTACCTCTAACGTCCTTCATAGTGGACACAGAAACATAAAAATTGTATCCACAAGTTAATCTTACTCTGGGAAAAGTCCAAATCCCGAAGTATACCATTAACACATACAGTATGTATTTTATGAGGATACTTGTGATAGGACTTGATAAGATTTGATCCTACAAAACCCCATGGATGAGAAACAGAGCATATTGGAGGTCTCACCTCTCCCCATGAGTGCGTTGAAGAGGGATGCATTGGTGAAGAAGAAGAGGTAGGCGCAGAGCTGCGAGCTGATGTCAGAGTGCACCTGGAAGGCGTTGAGCAGAGACAGTGCCTCCTTCAGGACATCCAGGATGCTGCTCACGCCCTTGGGCACACGCAGCTGCCCGCTCTCCGAGAACGGGTTCCCATCCAGCAGGCCTGGCAGTGCCGAGTACATACTCTGAGGACAGAGAGAGGCACGCTAGAGGTGTTAGTCACAGCTACATGACTTTACCTCATTCTAGCACAGCACCTCTCTGAGGAGAGAGGGAGGTAAGAAACCTTACAGTCACAGTTACTGTACCCAGTACACTAATACCACTAATACAGAAAGTATACTGCACTCACTCATTATATATTGCTCATAAAAAGGGACATTTATCAGCCATACTCTCTATAAAATAAACCTTCATCAACATGCGGAAATTTGTTCACAGATTCAGTAAAACTGCAGTGGAATCAGTGACTTAGTCAACAGGGCAATGCCCACTGACCCTGAGCTCCCTGAGCCAATCAGAAAGCAGTCAGAGCCCAAGGAGGAGGGGTTAAAGGAAGCCAGACAGGGACAGACACACTTCCCCTCCAAAGGGGGATAGCCAGGGGCCTGATAGCCAGGGGCCTGAGACTGTCCAGTCTTGACAATCACCATTGTTAACAGTGTACCATACACAGTCCTGGGAATCGCATTGATAACACTGGTGCCACTGGCCATTCCTGACAGAAACGCAAATGTTTCCCAGTGACTCAACCCTGCTCTGCCCCCTCCAGCCTTCTGATAATTCCCATGATAAATAAATGCCAAGTATCATAAACTAGCTGATAATAGCCCATGCTGTTGACTACTAAGGAATGGTAATACCAGTGAGTAATAGGCATGAGAATTAACTTATCCTACAACTTCTCCTAGAGTGTTTTATATCATGGTTGGTTGTTCCACCAATTAGGTGTCTTTTGAGTAGTGTAATTTGTTGGAAAAAACAACATTTTCATATTTCACCAACTTTTAGCATTCTGACATAAACAGTACATGTTCTAAAAAACATGTTTTCCCATCTCAAGAGGTTAAATAAAAAATGGACTATAGTAAGTGCCTATTAAGTGCCAAATAAGGTAACAGGGTTGACCGTAACTGTAACGCCCAGGCCTGAGATGACAGGCTGGAGCGTTTTGGCTTCGTTTTGGTGTAGGGTTTGTGTGTTCTAGGGTGTCTATTTCTATGTTGGGATAATGGTTCCCAATTAGAGGCAGCTGAGTCTCGTTACCTCTAATTGGGAACCATATATATGTTTGGGAGTTGCGCTTTAGTTTCGTGGGTTATTGTTTATGTTATGGTTAGCGTGTTCTGCCTTTCGTGATATCAAGTCCAAGACGGAAAGCACATATCAAGTCCAAGACGGAAAGCACATATCAAGTCCAAGACGGAAAGCACATATCAAGTCCAAGACGGAAAGCACATATCAAGTCCAAGACGGAAAGCACATATCAAGTCCAAGACGGAAAGCACAATAGTTCAGGTTCTGCCTTTCGTGTATAGTTCAGGTTCTGCCTTTCGTGTATAGTTTAGGTTCGGCTATTCGTGTTTAGTTAGGTTTCGCCAGTCGTGGTTAGTTAGGTTTCGCCAGTCTTGGTTAGGTTTAGATCTCTGTGTTGTGTTTAGGATTTAGCGTTAGGGTTCGCGTCTTGTTCCTCGTTTTCTTGTTTTGTTCCGTCCCGTCTTTGAATAAATATGTATTCTGGCTACATCGCTGCGTCTTGGTCTGTCCCGAGTGAAGAGAATCATGACAGTAACAGGGTTGACGACTTCATCTTAAATCATCCATAAATCCCCTTGTGACAGGGAGAATCGAAGCTTGTTTCATGCAACAGGGAGGGGCAATTGAATGCAAGCTTCACAAAAAAATATATATATTTAAAAACATATCTAGCCTGTCTATCAGGGTTGAAATGTTATGCTCGACCCGCTGTTTTCCACCACAAAACACCAGAAAATTGCCAGAAAGAGTACAACCAGCTCACCTGCTTTTACACTATGATTTGACTGTTAGTTTCTTTACAATTTTGTTTTGAAATAGGAATAGTTTCACCATCTTTAAACGAGAGTTCAGTTCATGTAACAGGGTTGACCTTAAAAGGATACTGGCAATGAGGCCCTTTATCTACTCCCCTAGAGTCAGTTGAACTTGTGGATACCATTTTTATGTCTCTGTGTCCAAAACGAAGGAAGTTTGTGGTAGTTTCGTGAACCAATGCCAACTAGCGTTAGCGCAATGACTGGAAGTCTGAGGGGTTTCTACTTGCATGCTTAAAATGAATCACTAATCATTAAGATAATTAAAAAAAAGATAATCAAGGACAACAACCACCCGAGCCACTGCCTGTTCACCCCGCTATCATTCAGAAGGCGAGGTCAGTACAGGTGCATCAAAGCTGGGACCGAGAGACTGAAAAACAGCTTCTATCTCAAGACCATCAGACGGTTAAATAGCTTATCACTAGCACATTAGAGGCTGCTGCCTATTTACATAGACTTGAAATCACTGGCCACTTTAATAAATGGAACACTTGTCACTTTAATAATGTTTACATATCTTGCATTACTCATCTCATATGTATTCTATACTATTCCACTGTATCTTAGTCTATGCTGCTCTGACATTGCTCGTCCATATATTTATATATTCTGAATTCCATTCCTTTACTTACATTTGTGTGTATTGGGTATATGTTGTGAAATTGTTAGATATTACTTGTTAGATATTACTGCACTGTCGAAGCTAGAAACACAAGCACTTCACTACACCCGCAATAACATCTGCTAAAGATGTATATGTGACCAATAACATTTGATTTGATTTGATGATCTTCAGGAAAAATAACTAAGCGTTTACAACGATGGTGAAAACTTTGATAAATGTTGGTGTTAAGTGGGTTAAGATCCTCCTAGAAGTCACAGAGGATGTATAGAGGGACATGTCAAAATGCTGAAATCTTTATATAAAATGCAGAATTCTTCATATTAAAAATCTGATTTATTGAATTTTCCATGTGTTCTATACTAAAGGGAACTTAATTCAATGTAATATTCGTGTACAATTTCCACTTTAAATAGCAAAGGGACGCAAAAGGCACTCACTTTGTGGAACGACCCACATACTGGTCAAGGTAGAGGAAGGCTTTCGCAGAGCAGGAAACCGAGCAGGAAAACCTGTTTCCCAACAACAGTTCAGTGCCCAACAGTTAGCGGTTGTCTGATAGAATGCAACCTGTTTGAAAAGTTGTGCTGGAGTTACTACCCTGACGTCATTGCTCATTTCGTGCATGGGGGGGTGCCAGGGAGGGATTTGAAAATTCAATGGACTGAGTAAAGGAGCACCCATATAGCTAGATATAGGACTCATCTTTGTATCTGTGCCATTATAATGTCAGTGACAGCGTGGGCAGCTGAATTGAGGCTATCTCCATTTTAAAGTAGTACATTGTCTTCTTCTTCATTGGCTGATTCCTCCCTACCCATTTGACTACTTTAAAATGGTGGAAGCCCTCAATGGCAATGTCCACGTTAAAATGGGTTATATCCATGAGGAGTCATCTATCTTTCTGGATGGGAGCACCCATACCCCCCTTTTCCTTCATGGACAGACAGACAGACAGACACAAACACACACACACCCAGGCTCTGGGTGAGTGGAAAGGGGAGAGGGGAAATGAGGTAACACTGAAACATGTACAGCTCCACTACTCTTTTTGCTATGACCACTGACCAATATAGGGCCCTGGCAGACCACAATCTGGTAAAGGTTTAACATAAACAAAACCTTTGTGCTATGTTCAACAAAATAAACTTTAAACAGGCACATTCTTGCTTCCACCAAAAGTGAGAACGACCCAAACAAAAAGTAAAAAAAACTTTGAGCCACAGTGCAGAGATCCTGGCCTCCTCCTCTTCCCTCCTCCCCCTTCTCCTCCTCCCTCCTCTTCCTCTTCCTCCCTCCTCTGACACAGCTCTCTGCCATTGTTTTAGTCCATGACATCACCCCTCAGCCAGCCAGGTCAGCAGGCAAGTATTAATTAACCTTTATTACATATCATGACTAAGACAGACAGACACTTCAGAGGCTCTGAAAGATCATAAAGACCTGCCTGTTAAATCCCAATCACCATGCATACATTCTTTCAACCACAGGTCACTAGACAGATTAGAGGCCAGTTCCACAGAGCTACAGGTGCTGGTTAGTTATTAAGCTGAGACTGGTCCAATGAAGGGAATTGGGGATCATTTTCTCCAGTACAGCATTAAAAGTCCAACTGTTTTAGCATATAAACAAAGTTAAAACCTTATTTTGAAGCTAGTGGTAGCATGTCTGAGAAAACATACATGGCTGTGGGTGTGAGCTTGAGTAGTTTGTTGACAGAAATAGGGTCATACTGGCACAAAAAAGTGTCACAATTAATCTAAGGTATAGACTTGGCCTGTGTCTCTCACTTGACCCCAGAATGTGCAGTGAGTACCCCGCCCATCCCTCCATGTGGTGTGTCTATGTGAAGACAGCCCCTCGGTTCCTGAGCAGGAAACAGACTTTTGGAAAATGCCACTACTCTGCCCTACTTCTCCATCGGACTACAGCTGCTTCCCTGACCACTGCACATCCAACCACCACCAAAACAAAGCCCGCTTTCCCCTGAGCTCCAGCGGTGACTGTCTAACTAGAGCCTGTAACTATTGGGGGGAAAAATGCCCCTCCTCTCGCCATGTAAAAATGTAAATGTACCTGTCAACAGGGATAGTTGACAGACATGTACAAGCTTTCTTTTATCAATGGTTTCTGTCATGAAACGGAAATCTAGGGACAGGAAGAGGTGGTCTCGGAGTATACAAAACAACAGCAACACATACAATCCTGTTCCCTGTTCCCACCCATGCCGGTGCACCCTCCCATCCTGGAACAGTCATCGCCAGGCACCCTCGCCATGGTAACGGGTGTTTCCAGTCGACCGTGTTATTGGGTGTCTATTGCTGGTCTCTGGGTTACTGTGGTAGTGATGGTGCTCTGTTAATGCCATTGAGTTAGTTATAGGGCCCAAACATAGGAAACTCCAGTAAACCCTGGCTGGAAGTGTCTTCTTGGGGCTCACTGTTGAACAGGATAGACCTTTTGTTGCTCTCTATAAACATTTCAAAAGACTTTGGAAATACCTTCGAAGTGGATTTACAGAATATTAAAAAGATGATAAGCAGTCCTTTATTCCACTGGAAAAGACAACACTATCTCACACGCCTATCCTTACTGAGAGAGACAGAGAGCGTGTGCATGTTTCCCCTGGCTTATTATGGCTTATTGTCTGGCATGCTGCATACCTGCAAACGGAGAATGGTGTTTATAAGGTCTCAAGTCCTGCTTCCCGTAGTCCACAGGCAAAAGATGGCTTTCTGTTTGGGCTGTGCAAGGTTTTCTGGGGCAAATAGTCAAGTATGTTATTATTTGTGTACATGTGCGATGTGTGTGCTAATTGTGTGTGCGAGGCACGTGTCTGTGTCTGTGTGCGTGTTGCATTCATGTCATCTACTGGTGAGTGTATCAGTGGAGGCTTGTGAGTGGAGGACGGCTCATAATAATGGCTGGAACGGAGCAAATGGAATGCCATCTACAATGTATGATTATAGTATGTGTGACTATGCACTGACCTTGGTGAGGTAATAGACAGACTGCTGGAAGGTGAACATGATGACCTCCTCCAGGACCGTCATGGCCTCCTCACTGGCAGTCCTAGTGGACCACATCTCTGACTCCGGCTCTGAGCCCTCCTCCTCCTCTTCCTCCTGCCTCCAGGGCAGCAGCTGGGGAACGTCATGCTGGATGAAGTGCAGCAGCTCGATGGAGTTGGCCATCCACAACACCAGCGGCCGCAGGCCTGGGATCAGCTCCTCTATGCTCAGCAGCTGCACATCCTCTGGCTTCTGCTGGACATCACTGAAGCTCCTGCAAGGGGAGACATATAGACAGGTCTGAGTTCAGTCCAACAGCCAACAAATACCCTGTACTGGGTGAATGGCACTAAAAGTGGCTTGCGAGTGACTCATATTTTACAGCATGTCTCTATCCCTTGGAATGAATGCTAATTTAAACCATTACATTTGATTTCCGTGTGCAATGGAGTGAAATATGAAATGAAACATTCATTCTTAAAAATCCTTCATCCTTTCTCAGCAGGCAGCCAAAGCACAGCTTTGGAATACAGAGCCCTGCAATAATGTTCGATAACATTAAATCATCATGAGCTATCATTTTGAATTCATACACTTTAATGGGTGGCATATTTTTATTTATTTATTTTATTTCACCTTTATTTAACCAGGTAGGCAAGTTGAGAACAAGTTCTCATTTACAACTGCGACCTGGCCAAGATAAAGCAAAACAGTTCGACACATACAGCAACACAGAGTGGTGGCAAAGTTCCAGTCATATAGAGAAGTATGAACATCAAGAGACCATGACTCCTTCTCAGCTTCTTGTTCTGTGAAGAAGTCACTGAGACGTGACAATGAGAGAATGCTATATGTGTGTACTACACATCCCTCCCAGAAATTCAAGTAGCACTGTTGTTGGAATGTAGTGGAAGGCAGTAGCATCATATTCTAAGACTCCTGGCTCTACATACAGTCTGTATATTACTCATAGCAAACACTAGGTGAAAGGTGAAAGGGGTGTTAGTGTCAGAGGCAGCAGGTTGCCACAGTTCTTCACTCTGTTGTCATCTTTGCTGTTCATTGTTAGCATTTCAGGGGCAGGCTGAGTGATTGAGGTTGGAGAGGCTGCTACTCACCTTTCTGGTTGGATCACAGCAAGCTCCTTTGTCTTCTCCTGCAAGGGGACAGAGATAAAGACAACATTCATTTCAAACCAGCAGCAAGCCTATCTAAATGATTTTCCATCCTGATGATACCTTTGATTACATTTCTTTCTTTACAGTACCTTTTAGACACACAGTATGTTGAATTCATAACGATTCAAGGTTTATTTGTGGCGTGATGATATAAAAGGTCAATCGTTTGACTGGAGAGAGTGCAATGTTTTTGTGCATAGTGGAGGTGCATAGTTTTACTCACCCACATGGTGAGCTGGATCTGACTGGCTATGCGGAGCAGCAACCTTCGGAAGTGTGTCAGCTGGAACGTGGTGGCTGAGTGTTGGATGGACAGGCTCAGCAGGAAGGCAGGGGTCAGTTTGGCCTCGTCCCCACTGGGGTCCACCATGACCAGGACCTCCTGCAGGACCCTGTCCTCCTGCTCCAACTCATAGCTCAGAGATACCTCTCCACCCTCTGGGTCCTTCCACCGAGGAGGATTCGGCTTCCTCTGGACCCTAGGCCATTTCATGGGGAGGGCGGAGCCACATGATTGACAGGAGGATGACACTCCCACTTTTCCTTCATGGGCGGGGCAGAGTTGTTTCATCCAGAGAGGGGTCTGTGGGGCCCCTGGGGCGGAGGTAGGGTCCTTAAACATGAACAGGTAGTGTCGGCCCAGACCCACCAGGTCCCCAGGGGTCAGCTCCACCTCCTCCTTCAGGAGGATACCATTCCGGGTGACGGGGGCGCCGTGGAGGGGCTTCAGCAGGGTCAGAGTCCGCTTGGTGTCCCCCGGGGAGGAGTTGGTAGAGTCCAGGCGACTGACACAGCAGTGCTGGGGAAGAATGTCCGGGGCAAAGACGAGGATGTCCACCTTGAGCCTCTCCTCGTCCTCTCCGTTACAGTGCTCACTGCAGCAGCCGAAGATGGTGGTGGTGCCGCTCATCAGGTAGATGACAAAGTCCTGCAGCGTAGAGGAGGGGCAATGGAAGGTCAACCAGCGGAATCCATGAGAATGACTACTTTTAGTTTGCAATATGCTATGATCATTAGTAACTACTATGTATTAACTACACTGTAATTACACTGCTCCTGCCTAGTACCTAACTACAATGTAAAGGCATGCACTTTGACACCACAATACAAAGTGCAAATAAAAGACAGAGGACTTTAATTGAGAGGTTGTGTAATCGTTTGGAGATTGATCAAGCAGGCGCATTAGAGGCGTGTGTTATGTGAGGACAGAACAGATCCAGGATAAGCATGTACTGGCAGTGTGTGGTGGAGGGACAGGAATGGAAGGGCTTAGGTGTGAAACTATAAGTCCATGTCAAATCAAATCAAAGTACACAGATTTGCAGAATTTTCCCATGAGTTTATTAGTCACATGCGCAGGGTTGCAGATGTTATCGCAGGGTACAGTGAAATCAGTATGCTCCGAGCTCCAACAGTGCAGGATAAAAAAGAGAAGTGAATTAGACAATAATAATACTAAATAATAATATTATATACACATTTACAACTGTAGCAATGATAATTGTGGGGGGGTGAGGGCAGGGTAAGTGTCCGTTTGGGGTGGGGGGGGGGGGGGG